>JAUZSX010302360.1:0-12968 GCA_034780655.1 Idiosepius hallami | reverse complement strand
CAATTTTCACGATATTTTCTCACTTTTACAAACATTATTTTTTTTCAAACTTATTTAGTTAATTAAAACTTTTTTTTCCATAATTTTTTAAAAATTACAACAAACATTTTTAACGACGCACACGCGCGTGTGTTAGCGTGCACGCGCGTTATGCGTGAGAATTTCTTACTTTTACAATAAATGTTTATTTATTTACTAAAGTTGCTTTATTCTTAACCCTTTTTCTCTTTTACAAACATTATTTTTATTTTTTTATTTTGGTTTTTGCAGACATTTTTTATATTAAACACAAATTCAAAAAAAAAATCTGCAAAAAAAAAAGTTTTGATTAACTAAATTGAGTAAAAAAATGTTTGTAAAAGTGAGAAATTATCGCGAAAACAACGTGAAAATTGACATAAACGAAAGAACACGCATGCGTAGTGTTAGTCTTTGGGGAGCGTCCATTATTTCAAAACACATTTTCAACGCGAATCTCTAATGTCCACTAGTACCGAGTTATTATTAAATTAACTTTTAAAATGTTATCCTTTGTTACTCTATCGTTTTTCATTTTGTTCATTTTGTTTGTGTGTGTGTATGTTTGTGGTGTGTGGTCCGTGTGGTGGTGGTGTGTGGTGTGACTGCTACTACTGCTTCTTAAATGTACTTTTACTCCAGTTTTTATTCAATTGTTAGGAATTTGAAAAACCTATTCTTTATAAACCTTATAAATAAATCGCTAAAATATGCATTATCATCACGTGGGTGTTGCTAAAAGATTAACAAAAAAAATGAATATGTTGTTTTTTAACGAAATTATAACAAGCAAAAAACGTGCGTCACATGATTGTATTATTGGCTGTGGTGTGTGGTGGCTCAGTTGGTTAAGATGTTGATACCAATAAAACTAAAAACGAGACTTAAGAAATGGGTGTTCTAGTTTAGTTAAAAGTCTTTTCAAGTATTATATCTTAGTTTTTCTTACTAAGATTTAATTGAAATAAGTGATCTTTTCAGATATTTGAGAAAATTAAAAACATTTCATTTAAAGTAGTTCAGTTTCGGATGTACGTGAGTTTGTTGTTGTTTTGTTGTTTTTTGTAATTTGCATGGTTTGTTTTTAAAAGATCAAATGAAATGATATCTTAAAGTAAAAAGAAACAAAAAGGTGAAAGTGTTTTAGAAAATAAAGCAAAAATAAAGCATTAAACTTTGGTATTTTATTCGTTTTATTTGTGTTGTTATGTCGTTCAAAACTGATTGTAAATCCAACGAAAAGAATAAAGAAGCCAGCAGTGAATGCAGTCAGTCCGGTTGGCAAGGAAAGTCCTGTCTGTCCTCCCCCAGAGTGACTGGGGTGTTATCTTGTTACTGCTGGTGCCAGTGGTGCTGCTGTTGCAGTGGTGGTGCATCATGGTGCATTTGGTTCACATGCACTTCTTCACTGCAGTGGGCAGTGCAGTGCAGTGAATAAGTGCTGACTTGTAACTTTTTCTAAATGTACTTTTGTGGGCAGTCGGATTTGGAAATCGTAGTAGTTACGCGAGTTAGAATCCCAGTCATTCCATATGCGTTATAATTGGACTAATACCCTTGGGAAAGATATGAATCTCCACAGTAGCTGTAGATTAAATAGCGAACACTGTGCTAAAAAAAAAAAAAAAAAAAAAACTCTTTGTGTATACAATAATTGTTCTTGGCATTATATGACCTAAAAAGGTTGTTGTTAGAAACAAACTATGTACTTTTAGACTAGAAATATTATTGCCCGGTTTTTATCTTGGTTATTGCTTTTATGCTTTTATTGTGCTCATTTATTTTGATTTGTTAGTTTCTTTTTTATATTCCAAGACTTTTTCTTGCCATTTTATTATTATTATTATCATCATCATTAAACTGCTGTAGGTGTTATATTATGTTATATTATAATGACCAAAACGGTCTTGCAACTATCCAATTAAAATTTAAAATTAAAAAATCTCTTAGCAATTATTTTCCGGCTCAAAACCAAATCAAATTCATTCCACTGGTTCAAATACACCATATAGCAAAACTTAAGTCTCAAGACCATAAATTGGCAAATTAGTTTGTTCAAGACTGTTCAGAGAAATAGACCTGAAGGTCACTTGTATTAAAAGTCGTAGATTACATGAAATCCTAATCGTTATTTTCTCATCATTTTGGGTTGATAGCATTTGAAAGATTTTTCATCCCCAAAAACCCGACATTTATTCCATCAAAAAGCTTATTATCTGTTTGGGGGTGAAACACACCTCAGAATGAACTCTTCCAATCACTATAAATATGATCTCTCTCGTTATCCAGAGAAAGAGAGAGAGAGGATTTCAGGATAGCAGCCAGAAGCCACTATGCTTCCAGGCCTTATGCCACTATTTATGTACCTTTTGTTAATATATTTATTAACCCTTAATACTGTTGTCTTGTTTCTTATATTTAATAACTACACTATTTATGTATATTTTGTTAATATATTTGTTAACCCTTAATACTGTCGTCTTGCTTCTTATATTTAATAACTACACTGTATACAACACAACACTCAACCACAACAAGTGGCGACTACAACATTATCAAAATGATCTTGTCTTAGCTTCAAATGGGCATTAACATAGGGACATCATTAAAATTGAAAATCAAAAAACAAGTTTAGTTCTTGTAGATCTTTGGCTGCACACACAAGGGACCATATGTTTAAATACACATACACAAAGATATGTAGGTGTATAAAAACAATGCTTATCTAAAGTAATTGTTCTCGGCATTATAATGACCTAAAAAGGTTGATATGCCATTAAACACAAAACAAACATGAATACCATCCGTTGAGTTACAGTGTGTGACTTCCACTACACGCACCAAAAAGGATCTTGGCACTTAACGGTTACTTTCTCTCCCAAAGTTTTAAGGTAGGGTTGAAATTTGAACTCTAAGCTCTTTCTTAATAGTAATCTCTTCTGCACTTGTATATCGAGCATTTTAATGGTCTTTGGGATGTAGCCATATTTTTTTAGAATTTATTTAGGGACATTTTTACCAGTGAATAAATCTTTGAAATCAACTAGTTTTTCTGGCAACGAAATCCACTTAAAATTCTTCTAAAAACTATGAAACCCAGGGCTCTACAGACAAATTTAATTTTAGTTGACCTTTGTCTACTGAATATTTCAATTTACTAGCCAATTAGAGGATTTACTAGCCAAACCATGTAATGCTATTTTGCTGTTATTACTAAACCAATAATTTTAGTTGAAGTTAGGTTTCATTTTTTACATTATGATACAGACAAAATTTATAGGAAATTCAGCTTGCCTGGTTATAAGGTTTTTCTAATGCTATTAGTTTTTTGTTTTTTTTCAAAAGAAGCCGGCTACAAGATGACAGATATATTCTTTGAATAAAGAATATTGTTACAGCCCTATTCATGAAACAAGCAAGGAATTTTACCAATAAGAAACCTTAGTTTGATCTTATTGTGTTTGTTTTGTTTTACGCCATATAAACCTTTTTAGGTAATTTAATGCCAAGAAAAATAGTTTTTCAGAAACATTTTGAGTTCTTTTTTTCACAAACAGTAAGAGAAGTTTGAAGTGAACGTCATCAGTTTCAACTTTTTCTTCTTAACGAAATTGTAGAGAAATTATTTGTTAAAGTATTGCTTGTCATTTTTCTGTTAAGAAAAGGGTAAGTTAAATCCAGTCAGAATCCAAAGGGAAGCAGAGTAAATAAATAAATTCAATATGACAATGTAGGTAACTAAATCCTGAAGGTTAGAATATTCAACTGTAGATTACAAAATCCAGAAAGGGGTCAATGCTTTGTCATCCAACAAGCAAATCTCTCTCTCTCTCTCTCTCTCAGCAACATCAGTGTCAGTAGCAGTGGCAAGTTAGAGTCAACTAAACCTGGTGTTTTTTTATAGATAATATGGTGCATTTGCAGAACAAGCAAATAGAGAAATTGGCCAGAATATTTTTTTTGGTTGCAGACCGGTTATAAGACAGCAATTTGATTAGCTAATGAAATGTTAACCTCTAAACCTTAACCCTAACCCCTAAACCTTAACCCTAACCATAGTCAATCAAATTGCTGTCTTATAACAAGCCCCCGACCAAAAAAATATTCCGTACAATTTCTCAATTTGCTTTTTTCGCAAAAGCGCCGATAATATTTACCAGTTTTGCCTTCTGATTGGTGCAAACCTCGTCACCCCTATATAATAAGGGTTCAATGCTTTATCATCCAATGAGCAAGTCTCTCTCTTAGTAACAGCAAGTGTCAATAGCAGTAGCAAGATTGAACCAAAACAGACCTGGTGTTTTTATAGATAATATTTACCAGTTACACTTTCTGTTTGGTGCAAATCTCATCACCCCTCTATAAATAATAAATGAGATAAACCATACGGTCATACACTAAAGAGGGAGGAAGAAGGAAAGAGGTCTCGGTGTACCAAAAACAATTTAACATTATTGCTGCTCTTCTTATTTAATTACCTACTTGGAGAGAAAGCATCTCCACCGCTATTTTTATCGTGTGACATTTTAATTGCCAAAAACAACCCCCTCCCCGCTTTCTAGAATAATTTCTATTACGATTTTTTTATATTTACTAGTGTACTCGTATGTGAAAAATTCACATAAATCAAAAAATATTAAAGCCTATCCCAGCTCCCCTCGTGAATCCTTCTTCCCTCGCTTCTACCCGCTCCCCCGCCATCCCTGCTCCCCTCGCTTCTACCCGCTCCCCTCGCCATCCCTGCTCCCCTCGCTTCTACCCGCTCCCCCCGCCACCCCTGCTCCTCTCGCTTCTACCCGCTCCCCTCGCCATCCCCACACCCCTCGCTTCTACCCGCTCCCCTCGTCATCCCTGCTCCCCTCTCTTTCACCTGCTCCCCCGTTGCTGGCCTGGCCCAAGTGGCCCTAGGTTATATTAATTACATAAAATTTATTACTTTCAACTACCTTATTATTCTTTTATAAATAAACAAAAATATACAAAAAGATTTAAAGGACGAAAGTCTTAACGTAATGATTCTAAGGGGGATAACTTTCAAGACTTTAACAGTTACTTACAAAGAAAAAATATATATACGTATACACCTGGCTTTTTATATATTGAATATGATTTATGATATTATATTTACTTGGTGAGCATCCCCAAGTTTGGCACAAGGCCATTTTTACGTGCTCTTACCCGGGCTTTATATATTCGGTGTTACCCTTCACCTAGATGAACTGCTCTCCCGAGCTAACGAATCCCATCTGCCCGAGGCTGCTAAAGTGAAAGTAATGGTTTTTGACTGGGATTTAAACTCGCGTAACGCGATTTCACAGCCCGAGCTTCTACCAATGCTCCACCGTTACTGCCTTTTTAGTAATATATTTTCTTTTATACCTTCACTTTTTTTTACGTATGAGATAGTGGACTTTTTATAGCTTTCTTTTCACCCATATTAACCTTTTTAGTTCCGGTTTCAATATCTCTAAAGATAACCCGGGTCAAAAGATTGACGCAAAATCCCCAACGGGTTGCCGGAAAATGGCTTTGTTTGATGCTCTTTCCGTCCGGCTTCGATGAAAGAACATTGGCCACCTCTTCGTGCCGATCCTTCCGATGCCAGGAGCTTTCTGCCACCTTCGTGCACCTCTGCGAAAAGCTTGAAGAATTCGGCCATCACATGCCGACCTTCGCTGACAATAGACTTAAAGCACTGTCCACTCACGAACTGCTGCAAGACGATATCAACCCACTAGCACCGGTCAGACGAACGAAAGGAGAGCCGTCTCTCAGAACTTCACAGGATCTATCAATAATAATAATGATGATGGAAATATTAGTTTCTTATAATAAATATTATTGATACACAGGATGGATATATATATATATTTCGGTAATACTGCATATGAACACTCATGGGTGCCATATTTAGTGATAGTTAGTTCAAACTGTATATGAACACCCAAGGGTGCGAAAATACACTAATAATATATTATTCTAAGTAATACGATTGCTTAAAATTATAGTTAGAGTGCTCAATATCAGTGATAGAATGTGTGTATTAATTAAGTGTAGACACGTAGTCAACGAGAGTCGACAACTGCCAGTTTCTCGCTTATGCGTTTGTCAGGTCGAATATATATATATATATATATATATATATAAATTAATGTGTGTGTGTATATATGTAAGGGGTTGGACAAAATGATAAAAACGCATTGACCTTACTAAAATCTAATAGACTTGTCATTTAATTCTTTTTACTATTACAAACTATCTGAAATAAATTTTAACAGTTGACATAGATAAAATTAAAAAGTAACATTTTGATATTAAAATTCTTTTATATATTCGACTCTGCTTTCATTATTTTGTTCAACTTCTCTCTCTCTCTCTCTGTCTCCTCCCCTCTCTCCCTCATATATACATAGGCTGCGATGGTGGAGCATTGGTAAACCGTACTAAAAGAAAGGGTTACTTAGTGTTATTTATAACAAAGAAAAAAATCATCAAAATAAATAAATCAATTTAATCTGTTTTTTTTTATATATATTTTCAAACCTATTTCTTTGTTTTTATCTTTTAGGATACTTGGAGTCACATGATACACGTTGATCAGGTAAGCAGATAGATTTTATAGAACGATCCTTTTTTTATGTTTTTATTTGGAAATCCCATCAATTTTTCTTTAGTAAAAATATTGAAATAGTGAATGTATCTCGCACCATTATTCACGGTAAGAATGGGGCAAGTCAAGTCCAATCAAAGTCTGATAATATAGGTAAATAAATAAATTCAATATGAAATTTTTTGAGGATATCAGTCCGGCAATGTCGATAATAAAAGTCCAACTATAATTAAAATCCAAGATAAAAGATTGAGTTTATCTGCAACAATTGACCAAAGCAATAATATCAGTCACTGACAGTCGCGGGAAGTCAGTTTGGCTAACTTTTTTTATAGACAATATTTTCCCTATTCCGCTCTCTGATTGGTCCATAATACACCAATTCTGTATAAAATGGAATGGAGTAAACCATTACGATCATACACAAAGGAATACAGAAGAAAAAAAAAGTCCCAGTAGGCCAAAAATAATGCAACATTGAAATCCACCATTTCCCTTTAGCAAAAATATTGAAATATATAGCAATATAAAGCATTTGAAAACTGAATATTTTATTCTCATATACTCAAAAAACAATGGGCTAAATCCTACGGCATATATTTAACGAATATATTTCGCTGCTTTATCCATTTACACCGATACTTAATGAGGATATTATATTTACTTGGTGAGCACCAACCCAAGTTTGGCACAATACCATTTTTAAGTGCTCTTACCCTGGCTTTTTGTATTCGGTGTTACCCTTCACCCAGATGAGCTACTTTCCTGATTTAACGAGCCCCATCTCTCCAAAGCAGCTAAAGGTGAATACGATGGTTTTGACTGAGATTTGAACTCGCGTATCCAGAACCCGATTTTTACCAATGCTCCACCGTACTTATTGAGGATATGGTAAAAAAAACTTGCATTTATTTATTTTGAATGCCATCAAAATTAGGCACAATACCAAAAAATTGAGAAGGGAGATAAATATATGGGACTGGTCATCAAAATTTAATGCTTAGCATATAACTAATAAGGTTGAATTTATGCGTGCAATTCAAACTGACGGGCCAACATCGAGAATGGTTCACGATTGGTCATTGATCTTTGTAAATGATTTTTCATGTTTTGACATTCTTCGAGTAAATAATATGGTATTTACTTGGTGAGCACCCCCAAGTTTGGCACAAGACCATTTTTACGTGCTCTTACCCGGGCTTTATATATTCGATGTTACCCTTCACCTAGATGAACTGCTCTTCCGAGCTAACGAGCCCCATCTGCCCGAGGCTGCTAAAGTGAAAGTTATAGTTTTGACTAGGATTTGAACTCGCGTAACACAATCTCACAGATGGAACACCCTGTGTATGTGTGTGTGTATATACACATATACATACATATATGTATGTATGTATATGAATATATTTGAGGATGTTAGTGCTATTTTAAAAAAAAAAATCAATGAGGTATATCGGTTCACTTGACCTTTCGGAGAATGTAGCTCCAAAAATTTACTAGAAAAAACCAAATGGCATGCGTTAACTCATTCACTTAGACAAGTTGCAGAGCAATAGAAAATTTCATAATGATTCTGGAGAAAACGTATGAAGAAGTAAAGAAATGATAAGATGTTATTAAGAAAGTTAAATTTATTTCTATTTTATGAAAATAAGAAAATAGTGTTAAAAACAAAAGAAAGGAAAAAAAAAACGGAAAAATGGTGAGAAAATAAAGGAAAGAAAGGAAAAAATAAAATGGAAAGGAAAAAATAAGAGAAAAAAGAAAAAGAAAATGGGAAAAAAGAAAATAAGCAAAAAAAGTAAGAATATAGGGGAAAGAAAAAAATTTTTTAAAAAGCGAAAATAAAGAAAGAAAAAGAAGCATGAAAAGAAAAACAAAGAAATAAAGAAAAAATTCAGAAAAAAATGGAAAATAAAAAAAACAATAGAAAAAAGAGTGAAAGGAAAAATAAATTAAGAAAAAAAAAGAAAAAAATTAAAGAAGAAAAGAACAGTGAAAAAAAAATAGAAAAAAGAAAGAAAAAAATTAAAAAAAGAAAAAAAATTAAAAAATTAAAAAAGAAAAAAATTAAAAAAGAAAAATAAAGAAAAAAAATTAAAAAAAGAAAAAAAAGAAAAAAAATTAAAAAAAGAAAAAAAATTAAAAAAAGAAAAAAATTAAAAAAAAAAAATTAAAAAAGAAAAAAGAAAAAAGAAAAGGACAGAGAAAAAAATGTAGAAAAAAAGAAAGAAATGAAATGAAAAAATTAAAAAAACAAATAAAATTAAAAAAAAACTCAATAAATGTAAGAAAAAAATTTAATGGTAAGAAATTAAAAGCAAAAAGAAAAAATGAATCTAAAAATTGCCATGAGTTTATGATTCTTTTTTTAGGAGAAAATCTGGAATGGACAGGACGAGATTTTTTTTTTTTTTTGATACAGAGGGATCACACATCTTCAGCAAGACTTGTTCCATCTCTAGAACAAACAAAAACCCTTATTTATAACTAGCGCTGTGACAATATTCTATTTAAGCCTTTTAACCCTAAGGGGCCGATATATCAGCCTTAGTAACCAAAGGCAAAAAAAACCACACTGACATTTCAAACCTAATATGGTTTCTTGATAAAACGGCTCTGACTGACTACTTGGTAATATTGTTGAGTCAGGATCCAAAGGTGGAGATTGAAATAT
Organism: Idiosepius hallami; assembly: GCA_034780655.1. Classification (NCBI taxonomy): domain Eukaryota; kingdom Metazoa; phylum Mollusca; class Cephalopoda; family Idiosepiidae; genus Idiosepius; species Idiosepius hallami. The sequence continues at coordinate 3,663 of JAUZSX010302360.1, read as the reverse complement.
CGTTGTTTGTGTGTCTTCTTTTGCCTTAAGTAGCCAGGGCCGATATATCAGTTTTTTTTATGGTTTAAAGAGTTAAAATATGCTTCATATTCTCTTGATATGCTGGAAATATTCAAATAATCTATGTAATACTGATCATTTGGTCTCATCTCAGAAATTCTATTATGTAAATAATCACTAGGGCTGTAACAATATTAAACTTTTTAAAATATGCTTTATATTCTCTTGATATGCTGGAAATATTCAAATAATCTAAGTAATATTGATCATTTGGTCTCATCTCAGAAATTCTATTATGTAAATAATCAGTAGGGCTGTGACAAGAATAATATTTTTAAAATATGCTTTATATTCTCTTGATATTCTGGAAATATTCAAAAATATCCTTAAAAATATCCTTTTTTTCTAGGGAATATTTAAAAAAAAAAAAAGAAATGCTTTTATTTCTAGGGAATATATGTTTTTTTAAAAATATGCTTTCTGTTAAAAGCATATTCTTATTTTTTCAAGAATATGCTTTTAACAAAAAACATATTTCAAAAAAGTTAAAAGCATACGCTTCTTTGAAAATTGAGAATTTATTTTAAACTCTAAAGATGGGACCTGTCTATTTCAGATGTGCTTGGGGGGGAGGGGTATGTGAAGGGAATCCAGATGGAGGGAGGGATCAAGTGTCATATCTTTTTTTCTTTTTTTTTCTTTTTTTAGCTTTTTTTAATTTTTTTATTTTTAAATTTCCTTTATTCATTTTTTTTTTTCTTTTTTGTTAATTGACGTAAACCGTCTCGTCTTTTCTCTTTTTGTGCATCATGCTGCCTGGCTTGTGCTGGGCCTCAGGGTGATTAGCCAGCTCTGGTGGACACGTCGATACAGGACTTCCTGTGATCACCTGCTTTAAATCATAAAAGATGTTGCTGTCGTCCTTTGTCAAGAACGTGATTGCTGTACCAGTCTTGCCGGCACGGCCCGTACGTCCAATACGATGAGTGTAATCTAGAATGATAGAAAATAAAATTAATTAATTAGAAAAAAAAAAAAAAAATCAATAGTAAAATATTAAAGAATTATTTTCAATTTTTATCAAAATATATTTAAACATTTGTTTTGACATATAAAGTCAACAGATGTCAACAATGTTTAGAAAAAAGTAAAAGCAGTGTTTTACAAATATCCGTACCTTTCGAAAACAGGGACCATAAATCTGTCGGGGACACTTGTGTATTTTCACCGTCAAGTCATGTGTTATTATTTTGGTAATGGGAATTACGATTTTGACGTAAACACTTGATTTAATTTAAATGAAGTAAACGAAGAAAATATTTAAATAAATTAGAACTATTTATTTAACCCTAACCTCTAAACCCTAAACTCTAACCCTAATCCTAAAACCTATCCCTAAACCTAACCCAAATCAAATAAAACAAAAAAATATCAATTTTAGAGAACTTTAACACGCGTGATGAAAAAGTGAAAGCAATTTGATAGTGAAAATGCACAAGTGTCCCCGACAAATTTATGGTCCCTGTTTTTCAAAAGGTGCGGATATTTGTAAAACACTGCCAAAGTAAACTTAATTACACTCTCCTCTGAAAGATAGGAAAATTTTAAGAATATATAATCAGTTAAGATGTAACCTCTAAAGAATAAAGAAGTCCTTTTCTCATAAAAAAAACCTAAAATTTTAACTCTTAACCCATGAGAGTTTTGAATACTTCGAAGACAACCCTTATTTTTGAAAAACTGTCAAAACCAGCACATGTAGATTTCATCTCATTTCGTTTAGCAAATTATATGCAAATAATTGTAAGTATTGGATGAATGCAGTGAATTGACGCGGATTGGTTTGTAAAAAGAAAGAAGTTGTGCTTAAAACAAATAAGTTCATTTTTTATTTTTCTGCGTTAGAATTCTACTCTTTAAGTAAAATTACTAACAAAAATTAGGGGAGGCAACTCGTGTAAAGATAAAGCTAGGGGAAGTAACTCGTATTTAAATTAAAACTAAGGGGAGCGACTCGTGTAAACTAAGAGAAATGACTTGCTAGACCAGGGTTTCCCAACCTTTTTCAGCCAACGCACCCCCCCTAGAACACTTGGATACCTACCACCGACCCCTTCCTACATGCATCCTTACATATTAATGTTAGAAGTAGTGGTAGTTAATAATTAAATATATACACTTGGTGAGCAGCAGCACCAACCAAGTTTGGCACAAGGCCATTTTTAAGGTGAATGCAATGTTTTTTGACTGGGATTTGAACCTGCGTACTATGATTCCAGAGCCCAAGCTTTCACCAATGCTCCATCTTCACTGCCCAGTAGTACATAATTAAAGTGGAAATAAATAATTGAATATTTATATAGTTTATTAAAAAAAATTCTCTTTATCAGCAACAAGTTTTGGAATATTTAGTTCCATATTTGAAAGATAATGTCTTAGATCACCAGGTTTCATTACCTCAATTCGGTTTCTATATTTGGTTAGATTATTGTTTACGGTGCTAAATCCTTTCTCCACTTGATATATAATATAATATAAATACTAATAGAATTTGCAGTATCAATAATTCTATGAGTAGATATAAAGAAATTGAATAAAATTAATAATAACAATAAATGTAACATCAATAATATAAATACTAATAAAATTTGCATTATCAATAATTCTACTCTGAGTGGATAAACAGAAATTGAATGATAATAATAATAATAATAATAAATATTATATTTTATATTCACTTGGTAAAGCACTAAACCAAGTTAGGCACACGGCCATTTTTACGTGCCCTATATACATGGGCATTTTGAATTCAGTGTTACCCTTCACCTAGATGAGCTGCTCTCCCGAGTTGAGCCCCATCTGCCCGAGGCTGCTAATGTGAAAGTAATGGTTTTGACTGGGGTTTGAACTTGCGTAATACGATTCCAGAGCCTGAGCTTTTACCAATGCTCCACCGTCGTTGCCCATAATAATAATAAATATAACATCAATAATATAAATAATAGAATTTACATTATTCATAATTCTACTCTGAGTGGATATACAGATATTGAATAATAATAACATAACATCAATAATATTAATACTAATAAAATTTGCATTATAAATAATTCTAGGAGTAGATATAATTATTATTATTATTATTATTATAATTCAGTTTCTGTATAACATCAATAATATAAATACTAATAAAATTTGCATTATAAATAATTCTACTCTGAGTGGATAAACAGAAATTGAATAAGCCATTTAATTTGGATATGATACTCACCCTCAATATTCTTAGCCATGTCATAGTTAATAACCAACGACACATCTTTGATATCAATACCACGTCCAGCCACATCAGTCGCAACCAATATGTCTTTTGTTCCGCCTTTCAAACTGGCAAGGGCAAATTCTCTCTGTTCTTGACCTTTGCCACCGTGCAACGTTGTTGCATTGTACTAAAATAAGAAAAGAAAAGAAAACAAGTTGAAAAAAAAAAATCTATATTTGATCGACCCTGAGTAATGTAATACTACTAAAATAATGACCCTGAGTAATGTAATACTACTAAAATAATAAAAGAAAAGAAAAAAAGTTGAAAAAAAAAATCTATATTTGATCGACCCTGAGTAATGTAATACTACTAAAATAATGACCCTGAGTAATGTAATACTA
>JAUZSX010302349.1:0-12969 GCA_034780655.1 Idiosepius hallami | reverse complement strand
AACAAATAGATCCAATGTAATCGACGAGCGATGACTATCAGTTTTACGTCTGTGAGATCATCAGACTAATCAGGCCTGAAAGTAACAGTCACCAACGGCCGCCAATTCCAGATTTGCATATATTCATTATTTGCTATAGATGTTCTATCATCAATATCGATCGCTTTAACTGTAAATTAACAGATTGATAATCATCGTTATCATCATCATCATCATCATCATCATCATCATCATTATCATCATCATCATGACCATCATCATCATAATCCTCTTTATTATCATTATGATTACACACACTCATATATGTATATATATATATATATGTGTGTGCGTGTGTGTATGTAGGTATATATATATGAATGTTTTTATATACTTTATTTTCATAGATATTCTGTTTAAACGGTTCATTTCATTCTTAAATGTTTGGGATTTTACATAACACATATAAACACCTAAACATAAACACTAAAATATTCATTTGCAAGCCGGAAATTAAGCTGTGTATTTTACGCTTCAGTGTTTTTATTTACCGCGAAATCCAGCAATTAAATGCTTAATTTCGGTTGTTCCTTAAAGGAATCGTTTGCACGACAAACACTTGGTGGCGAATCGTTTGCGGTCGGGGTGAGAGTCGAGGACTCTCGGCCTTTCATGCAGAGAAGGTCTCCATTTCTTTGGAAAGCAGCCTTCTCGGGCCAACGCTTAGACATGAATAGAAAGAGAGAAAGACGGAGAGAAAGAAAGAAAAGAAAGACGGAGAGAAAGAAAGAAAGAAAGAAAGAAAGAAGGAAAAAAGAATGAACAAAATGAAAGAAATAAAATAATGAAAGAATGAAAGAAAGAAAAAAAATGAACAAAAGAAAGAGAGACAGAAAGAAAGAAAGACAGAAAGAAAGACAGATGAAAATATAAAAAGAAAGAAAGAATGAAAGAAAGAAAAGAAGAAACAAACAAACAACTAAAAAGTAACAAACAAGAATAAAAAGAAAGAACGAAAGAAAGAGGTTGATATAGGGAAAATGGAAAGGAAATAGAATGTTGGCTAGAGAGTTAGACAGAGAATTCGACACACACAGAGAGAGACAGAGAGAGACAGAGAGACAGAGATAGAGAGAGACAGACAGACAGAGAATTAGACAGAGAGAGAGAGAGGCAGAATAGAAATTAAACAAGGAAAAAATATATAGACAAAAGAAAGAGATTATGATAGTTTCGAGGAAAGTGTTGGAAAAGGTTTAGATTTGTAGCTCTGGTGACAGGATGGCGTAAATGAATCCAAGGTTGATAAAATAAATTGGAAGCAAATGACGCACAAGATTAGGTTTTTAAACAAAAAAAAAAGCGAATTTATCGCTTGAATTTCTTAAATGCGACGAAATCAACCTAGAAAAAGTTAATGAACCACCTACTACTGTTTATCTTCCATCAGGGATACCAGAAGTTGTGTCTCTTTAATATATACCATAATATATATACCCTTTACCATAAACTAATAAATTTATCATATTAATGACAATAACATTTAGGAATATCAGAATCAAATGAATTATCACCGAAGAAGATTTTTTTTGTATGAGTGTTAAAACAAAAGGTTTTAAATAGCTGTTTTAATAAATTGATAAAACAGTCTAAATGAAGAAACAAACTTAGGATTTTGAGTCAGAGTTGATTCCTAGTTTGTTTTTTATTAATAAGTGCTGCCCTCACCTAAGCGAGTTACTCTCCCGAATTAACGAGTCCTATCTGCCAGAAAAAGTTAAAGGCAGATGCAATGGTCTTGAACTCACATAATATGATTACATAGTCCAACCTTTTACCAAAGCTCCTGAAGTGAAATTTATTGTAAATAACCAGACTCAATAACAGAACAACAATAACAACACAATAAACTCTTTCATGTAAACATCAATACAAATAATAATGTCTTCATATCATAAACATAAAATATATATTCAGTTCAAACGGTAACTGAAACAGTTACATGTAATCAAAGTTCAACAGATCATCAAAGTTTTTTTCGTTAGGAAAATAACACATCTTCCGTAATTATCTATATACACTACTTTTTAACCGCATCTCAACGGCTCTTATCATCTCTTTCAACTTCTCGTCCACTCGGGACAACAACGTCCCCATCTCAATAAAATAAAACGGTATCTTTATTCTAATTAATTTCATTCGGTGCACAACAATAACTTCGACTTAACTCTACCACAGACAATGGCTGGAGCCCCACTGTCTAGTTTTCTATCCTTCCTTCCTAGTGTCGTCTCGGTGTAAATTCGCCATCTCTATTTTCTTCCGAACTGACCGCCGATACAATCAAATAGAAATAAACTTAACTCCATCTTGCCACCCTGAGTGAAAGTAGAACTTTAACCAAATCATAAGTAGTAATAAAAAAATTTATTTCAGTAGTATAAAAACTTAATTATTTCGCAAAATAGGGCATGTTTTAAAAGTAATTAGTACACACAACATTAGAATTAATAATATAGATTAAATTGGCAAGGGTATTAAGATTCACAGCTAAAGTGTTTAAAAGTAATTTATTCAAAATATCGATTTTTACGAAGCTTTCATAATTAAAGATATTTCTGTTTTATTAAGACATCTTATTCGAACCAACCCATGCACCTAAATCAACAAATTATATGAAAAATGTACAAAATTTCGATTTTTAGGTCAGTGGTTGGGGAAAAAAAAGCTGGGATCCGTTCAGAATTATTAAATCTAATTAAAAATAATTCATTTTCTCCTCCGTTTTTTTTAACTAACGACATTTTATTTTTTTTTCTTTTGAACATTTTTAGCGGTTCACAGACAAGAGGAAGACATATTTGCAATAAAATCCAATTCGTCAAGTAAGGTGAGGAAACTAAGGTAGTTCTGCTAATATTTTCTAATTGACCTAGATGTTTAAAAAATGTTGGGGAACAATATTTTCCCGGAGCATCAATTTTTAAGTTTACACGACGAACGAATTAGAAATTGGGCTGTAAATTCACTGCATCAAATTCATATTTAACAAAATATGGTTATTCATATTTTTCCAAATTTATTTACCAGATTGTCGTAATATCAAAACTAGTTGTTTCTTCGAAATCAGTGAGAAATGGAAAATAAAAATCGGACGTTGTGTGATAGAAATAAAACAAACAAGCAAACAAAAAAGAAACAAAATATTAATAATACCTTTTTTTTAATTATTTATATATTCTAATAATCTGTTTAGTAAGATTGATTATATTTATAGTTAGAGTGCTCAATATCAGTAATAGAGCATGTTTATTAGTTAAGCACTTAACTAATATATAATATTATATATAGACACTTACTCTCACATACACACTCGAAAAGCTTTATTATTATAATATCACATTATACTTTAAAAACAAAAATCTTTCTTTCGAACTTTTTTATTTACGGCATATCAACCTTTTTCGTCATGTAATACTATACAAATACCATACCATACCAAGAAAAATCATTTTTTGATAAAAATCTTTTTTATGTACAGGTTGTTTAACAGAATCTGCGCTATTTAAGCAATGTCAGAAGTAATAGCAAGTGGAACAATAAGGATTTGAACTCACGTATTGCGATTACGAAGCCCGACTGCCTATTCACTAGGCCAAGTGAACGTTCCTTCCCTTTGATTAGAATTTCATATTAATCACAGGGGCAACCAAGAATAGAATCATTAGAAAGTGAAAGTGGCAAGATTGGGAGACAACAAATAACCTAAAAGGTTTTTAAGCTCTCGAAGTGAGAATAAATGAGGAAACTGGTTCGGTTTTGGTAGCAGGTGGCGTGGCTTGTCTCGATATAGATAGAATCACTTCATTGTGAAATGTTTAAAATTCATTGTCTACTCGACCGGTCGTCAATAATCGGAACAAGGACACGGAAATGGCCCCGAGTATCTACGGAAATAGTCGAACAGTGAACGGAAAATTCACTTATGACTACTTTCAATGATTAGTTTGGAAAATGGTTATTTCTTAAATTAGGTCATTGTTTGCTTTTTTGTGGGTGAATCTTGTGGTGTAATGGCTAGATAGTGTACGAACTTTTCATCACTCGGCGTTTCATCACTTGACTTTTAGTCACGGAATATTAGTCAATAAAATTTTAATCACGTGTTTTTTCATCACATGGACACTTGATCACACCGATAATTATAATCATGATATACATACTTTTCATATCTTGACTTTTAATCACAGAATATTAGTCACTAAACTTTTAATCACGTGTTTTCCATCATATGGACACTTAATCACACTGATAATTATAATCATTATGTACGTACTTTTCATCACCCGACGTTTCATCACCAGATTTTTAATCACGTAATATTAATCAATAGGCATTTAATCACGTGTTTTTTCATCACATGGACATTTAATCAAAGCGAGAGTTATAATCATATGGAGTATTCTGAAAGCGTTTGAATGGAGTTATAAGAAATATTATATTTACTTGGTGAGCAGCACCAACCAAGTTTGGCACAAGGCCATTTTTAAGTTGAATGCAAAGGGTTTGACTGGGATTTGAACTCGCGTACTATGATTTCAGAGACCAAGCTTTTACCAATGCTCCAACTTCGCTGCACATATACGAAATATGTTTCCCTAAAAAAAATATTTTTCAGCACATTATTTGTACATTTTTTAAAAATCCTTTAGAATAAAGATTCTCCAAAATATGTTTATACCTATTTTTGCAAATGACACCAAAATTGTCCTAAAAATTTAGTGTAATAAAAGCATAATTACATGAATAAAATCATTACATAAATATATGTAATTTTTTTCTTTGGGCTATTAAAGTTCTTGATATCGGGGTGATTAAGTGTTCACGTGATGAAAAAGCATTTTATCAAAAGCCTGGTGATTATAATTTTCCTGATTAATATTTGGGTGATGAAATTTAGGTGATAAAAGTTCAATAAACCAACTAGATACGCAGAATTTGTAATTGTAATCCAAAGGTTCAAATTACAACGGTTCCTAACATTCAAAGTGTCGGTGATTTTATTGTCTTCTCTGTCTTCACTTCTGAGGAGACTGGTCCTGTTGGAATTCAAAAAAAGCTCCCCCTCCCAGAAAATCTCAAAATAGTCGATTTTTCCTGGGTTTCCATTTTATTTTCTTGTTATGAGAATGATTGCGCGCGCGGCCGACTGCTGACCTGACCGGGTTTCCGTTAACTGCCCGACTTACTAACTCTCCCATCCCAGCTCTTAAAAGTTCGCCTCTTCACTTGCAACCAGCTAAGAGCCAAGTGACCAGCAATCATTAAGAAGGCTAGTGAGGAGCCATAACACTAGACATTAAGGCAAATACCATCAGAAAAGATTTGTATCTATTTATATAGTTCTATTCAAACTATATGGTTAACGAATGAAAAACGTTTAACATTAATAATTAGTAGGGCTGTGGCAATATAATTTTATTAAAGAATATTTTACTTGTTACCTGATTATTTTGTAATTTCAACATTTCATTTAATTTGATGGTTATTAGTGAAGCTGTGAAAATATGCTTTTATTAAAAAAATTCTTATCATATCCCTGATAACGAAATTGTTTTTTTAAGCTTTTTGATTCTACTGGGCCGCAATGACAACATTGGCCGTCATTGCGCTTTCTGTAACTTTTTCTCCTTTACAGAATTGAGTTGTTAGCCCTAATCTAATCTCAAGACTAGACGACCAGTACAGTACCTGGCATTCCTAAGTAGTCACTCATTTTAGTATTGAACAGGCTCGACGTTGCTTAACTTCGGCAATCTAGCAGGAAACGATGTCGCCAACAAACTTGACCGTACGATAACTCGACTACTTACAGGAATATTCTTTATTAAGAGCGTATTGTCAGAGCCCTAATGATTATTTTGGGTATTGAAAAAGCGAAAATGTTGATATGACACAAAACATATTAATGAACTATTCCAACGACCCCGGTGGTACCTCAATGACTCCAATTTAATATTTGACAGTATTCTTGCAATTAAAGTTATAAAATGCCATGGCCATGATACTACATTTTTATCTTGTTTAATATTTTCTTCTAACTTTGCTGTATAAGCCTCTAAACCTACTCTCCCCACCATCCCCACCACCACTTCCGCCATTTCCAAAAGAACAATTTCTCATCTTCAACTCATTCATCCAGCACAACACTGAAATTAATATTCTCCTTCAATCTGGAACGATGGCTTCTCTAGATCCGCCATCTTCTTTTCCTCTCACCTTTGACCTTCCTTACCTCGTTCCTACCACCTTTCCTTAATGCTCCAAATTTTACCACGTTCACGCTACGCTTGAAATTTTAAAATCTTTAACCAACAATTCGTCACACCTCTCTCATCATCTTCAATATTCTCACCTCTTTCTTGTATTCTGCGAATAATACAACAAAAATGACATAGTTCGATTTTGTGAAGATTTTTATCATTTATTGAATTCATAAAATAAATAAAGTCGTTCATTGCTTTTCGGTTTTGTATAATGTAGCATCTAGTTTTTTAAATTATTTCTTATACTTTCATTTGGCATTAGTCTCTCGAATTATTTCCTTGTTGTTTTATACATTTTTAGTCTTTAATTTTTTTTCTATTTTTACTTTTTCAATATTTCTATTTCACTGTCTTCTGACAATGCTCACCGGGTACGATTGAGACCCTAAGCCTCTATCCATTTCACCACTGAAGGGCAATAATGTTTGGATCCATTGGTGCTATAAATATAATTTTTGTTCTTCCTGTCCAAGGTCGCAGCTAATCACCTGAAGACGAGCTGAAGTGAACCTGGCTGAAACGTTGTGAGAAAAATATTATAAACTACCAAAATAAGTACATATGTCAAAGAAAAAGTTATTACACCTGTGTCTAACGTATTATCAAACTTTATATTTTCATATAAGGCCAGACATATTTCTTAAAATTTCGAAGAATGCTACTGCGAATTATTTGATAAAAGCCATTTAAACGAAAGGCAAAAAAAATTATTTTCGTTTATTTTTTTTGTTTTCTTTTCAAATGAGAAGGAACAATTTTTAGTATAATTTTCAGATGTAACGGACAAAATGGAGGCCAAGAAAAAAGATGGAAGAAATCAATGACTGGTCTTTAAATAAAAGAAACAGAAATTTAATAAAAAGATTATTGAAGAAAAAAATCGATGAACGAAAAAGGCCTAATATGAAAATTACAAAGAAATAAGTAGCAAAGGTCAAATAAAAAAGAATAATTAAGATAAAAAAAATTCCTCTGGGAAACAAAGAAAAAAATAAATAGTTAAAAAACGAAAAAAAAAAATTTAAATCAAATAGGAAAAAAAGGAAAAAAAATCCTTAAAAACTAAACCAATAACAATTTTTAAAATATTAAAAAATTATAATAAAACAAAAAATTGCCAGACGAAAAAATAAACTTACAAAAGCATAAAAAAATAACAGAAGAAAAAAATCACAAAAAAAACAAAAGACAAAAATAAAGAAATAATCAAGATAAACAATGAAAAAGAAAAAAACAACAAAAAATTAAAGAAGACAGAAACATAAAAAATAAAACGTAAAATTAACAGACAAAAAATAAACTTATCGAAAAAAAACTAATATATGTATGTATATATAGTCGAGGGCTCCAGTAATTTGAGGGGGGAAAAACTTGGCTTTTGGGGCTAAAGGGGCCACCAGGCGTATTTTGCATCGGGGCCACTAATTAGCTTAGCACGGCACTGCCTACAAACACGTCCGAAACACATCCCTATAACTCCGACAATTTCTTCTAATATTTAATATCTTTGGTTATCAATCGGATTGGACAATAAGCTTTAATTAAGATTATTCTTGCCATTACTTGATTATTTTCTTATATAAAGATTTCTTTAAATTATGTATTTATTAGTAGGGCTGTGGAAACAAACTTTTATTACAAAATATTCTTGCCCCAACTAGGGCCATGCTTAGGGGCCCCCAGACCCCTCAATTGCGTGGGGGCTGAAAGCTCCCAAAGGACCGCAAGGCTCCTTGGCTTCACAGATCTTTTGTCATGCAAAAATTACACAAATAATAATTTTTTATGATTAATTTGAAAAATCATTATCCCACTTATAAGTTCAAATATTCATCTATATATCCATCTCCCTCTCACTCTCCCTCTCTTTCTCTATCTATCTATCTATCTATCTATCTATCTATCTATTGTGTGTGTATGGGGTGTTTTTCACTCTATATGTATAAATTTGTATATGTACGTATATATATATAGCCTTTGATAGAAGCCTCCAGTATGTTCAGGCGATGCAAGTTGCTTTATTTTGTGTAATTGGGCCATAAGGCGTATTCTGCGTCGGGTCCGCCATGTGGCTAAGCACGGCACTTGTCAAAAACCCTAATAACTGTGACGAGCATATTCTTTAATAAAATTATATTTTTTCATAGCCGTAGTTATCGGGGTCTTCTATCAATGAACATATCTAATATTTTTTAACAAAACGTAATACTAAGATTAAAGATTGATAAACGATAAACAGAAATTAATGAAAAAAGGTTATATAAAAAAATCATTACTAAAAATCCGAAATGAATATTCAACTACATCTCGCAGCCAAAATCGAATGCGTGGTTTTCACAAGCAGATTAGATTTAAACAAAAAAAGTTAATAAAATAAAACCAACATCATAAAATTAAGACCGACCTCCTCATTTTCGCCTCAGTCAATCGGAAGGCGTGAAAAATCGAATTTCAATCAATGATTCTAGTCAAATTCTAATCGAAGAGAAAATTTCATTTCAAAAGAAAATAAAACCGATTAAGGGAAAGGAAAAAAGAAATAAGAAAAAACAATATATTTCATCATTAGATTCTTTAATACAAACAGATTTTTTTTTATTTTATTTTAAATTTGTGAGTTCGAATCGCAATGTAACTATTTTTTTCTCGCTCACTTCTAGTTTAATTTTCTTTTACGGCATAATTATCTATCGAGACATTTAATACCGAGAAAATTCCTTTTTTTACAATCGTCTTTCAATTCTTATCGATATTTTCATGCATTTACTGCGAAGAACATTTTTCAAAATAAATGTATCTCATTCTTTAAAGCATTGTTTGTTTCGTTCGAACCTATTTGTGTAATATCACCTGATGCAGTGCGTACTTTATACCTGGAGCATACTTCCTTCTAGAATATATCCTTTCCTAGAGATGTCTTTCACTAAACTAATCTTCGTCAGGTACAGTGTTTGTATTTAAGCCTTTAAACCCTAAATGGCCGATATATCAACCCTGATGACATAAGGCAAAAGAAAACACACCATTATTTTGACCCTAATATGTTACACTAATATAACGGCCTGGGCAACTAATTGGTAATTTTGACAATTTAGGGTTCACAGTTAATATATGATGTTCAACTGACCCTTTTTACAGAGGGATTTACGTGAAAAGCGCACTAATTATTCTCTTCCCACAAAAGAGAAAGAACTTGTTTTTATTTTCCATTGGCTGACCCGATCTGAAATGGGTAAGCCGAAGGAAAAACTTTCAGGTTTTGGGCAATCTGTTATACAAACGATTTAAACTAGCGCTCTGGTTAACTAGGTTTAATATCCTATATTTATTTCTTTAATTGTATTATATAATAGAAGCCAAATAAAGGAACCTCGAAGTTGCTGAAGGGACACCTGATAATGGAATTGACGGTCAGTTTATATTCTGTTGAGTTAGCACGCTCAGCTGGAGATATCCTGTGATGGCTGGAGGATACAATACTTTCTGTACGACTGGTCGAAGATACGACCTAGCCTTCTTTCTATTGTAGCACTACCTTTATTTTGGTTGTATTAAACACATTAAACTTTATCCAGTAGTCGACTTTATTCCTTCATTGTCGGTCCGTAACAGAATATAATAGGACATTGAAATGATGAAGTTCAAATTGCTTTATGTCAACATTATGTAATATCTATTATATAAACCTTTGTACATCTTGTATAAATAAATAAGAAGTACACTGTTGAATTGTGTATTTTGATTTGAAATTAAAAAATGGCTTGAAATGAAAAAATTATGAAAAAAAAAACTTTGTGTCCATCAGACGAACGGTCAAGTCGCATAGGGGACACCGGTTTCGGTCAGATCACTGTAGTTAAGCAACGTCGTGCCTGGTCAGTTGTTACATGGGTGACATTTAAGAAAAACAGGTACCGTATCTTACGCCGATGAAGGAATACCCAATTTAGTGTCTTAGTGCGCGGTTAAACCATTGGGAAGATTAGTCTTGGGCTAGACAGGCATCAATGCATGCGACTGGGGACTGAGGAAAAATGATTTGAACTCATAAAGAAAAAGGAATAGTTATGAAAACAGAAAGGCTAATTTGAGCCTAAAATGTCTGAAGAGATTACTTTATACCCAACAGACGGACTAGAGGCAGAAGAGGCACCTTCAGCTCAACAGTCAGACTAGAGAAGTGATTTGAACCCAAAATAGTAGGAAGACGACTTACTTCCCAACAGGATAATAGAAAGGCTGAATAGCAACCGGCTGATTAGTGGACAGTAGAATTTTTGTCCAATGGATATACAGGAAGACAGATTCAAATTCAAAAGTGAAGAGGGAAAAATATTACTCAACACTCAGAAGAGTGAACTGATTTGAACCCATAATAGTAGCAGGAAGATTTACTGCTCAATGTAACGTGCTCGTCTTATCAGTATTCCAAACATAGATCCCTGCATACAAAACACTTGAAAGAAATACAAGTTTAGCTTAAACTTGATTTTTTTTTCTCTCTTTGGCTTTTAGCTTACTTCACATCCTCTTTGTTTTTGTGCCAGTTCGTAGTATCACAATGAAAGTGGGGAAAAGGAAAGAGAGAGAAGGAAATGTTTCTCGCTGTTGATTTCACTTTCAAAAAGCGGTCTGCTATTTTTCATCCGTCCACTGACTTCTCTCTCCTCTCCCTCCTCTTCTTTCCTTTTTTTATAAATTTTATTGGCATTTTATGACGCAAAACCTTTCCATGTGACTCTCGGAATCTGGTGGAATTGGTGTTATGTAATTATAACGTCAATCATTCAACGACTCCATTGTTTCCTTATTCAACTCAACTTATCCATTGCTGGTTCGATTCTAGACGATGGCTTTGTGACAACAGGGTAACAGATGGGCTAATTTGAGAGAGAAAACATCCACTAAAGAGTCAGACGAGTGAACTCATTTGAACACAAAGTAGAGGAAAGAAGATTTACTGTTAAACAAACTGACAAACAGTAGTGTCATTATTTTTTACCGGCATGGGCTTTTAGTTTCGAATATTTTTTAATGATTAAACCACCTAAAATTGTCAAATATATTCAGGAATCTGATGTAATGATTTCTTTAAATTTAGGATTTTTAAAACTTTTTTTTTGAAATTCTACACGCAAATCACAAACATGACACGACATCATAACAGAAGAAAAACACGCAAACATTTTTTTCTTCTTCTTTTCAAATATAAATACAATCATCTCAGAATCAAAGCAAAACGAATGAAGTAATAATAATTGTATAAAAATACGTGCATCTTTATTTATTCATTTAGTTTTTTTTTTCAAAGATTTCTTATAGCTTTTTTCATATTTTTATCTTCATTTTATTTTTTGTCATCTTCTACTTTGCAATCTTCTGTCGGCTTCCATCAAGTCCAACTCCAAGTAACACATTTCTACGATGCGATGAAATTCAATTTTTTTTTTCAAAAAGGAAAAGTATCTCAAAACTAAAATTCGCAAATAAATAAATAAATAAATAAAATATTGCTAAACAAAATTAAAAATCCTAGAAAACAAATCTAACTCATCGATTTTTTTTCAAAAAATCGAAATCGAGACAAAATAATTTAGAATAAAAAAAAATCCCCAAAAACAAAAGCCTTCTTTGAAAAAAAAAAAAGAAATTGAAATATAATTAAATTTAAGATGCTTTTAAATAATATAAACGTGTACATTTTTTTTTATTCTAAAAACAGTACCAATAAGAATATAAAACACAAATTAACAACCTCACTATTTTTGTACGAAATGATGACTTCTTTGATCACTAAAATATTGATGGTTGATTTTTAACGATTGATTTTTATTCATACTAGGATGGTTTGATTTACGACATATTGTGAACATAACAGCTAAGCTGGTATTTTAAATCGACTATTACACTCTTTCTTTTATTAAGCATGAGTAATAATAAATAGCATCTTAATATTAGGATATAGCAAAAATAGATCCTTTAGAATTATATCTAAAAAATCGAAAAATATGAAAAACACAAAAACATTGTAAACTAGTAAAAACTTACTAAAAATAGAATATGCAAAATTGAACATACTGATATAAATCAATATATATAAATATATATATGTGTGTGTGTTTGTGTGTGTGTGTGTGATTGTGTGTGTGTTTGTGTGCGTGTGTGTTTGTGTGTGTGTTTGTGTGATTGTGTGTGTGTGTTTGTATGTGTGTGTGTGTTTTAAGTTTATTATACTTAGGTAGAATAAGATGAAAAAATTGAACGACTACACAATTAACTTTCTGGTACGAAAACAAGAAAAAATTGAATTAGAAATATTGGAAATTAGAATTAAAATTATCTTTATGAAATGTGTCTGAATATGAATATATATTTATAAATAAAATTTTGTAAAGGCATAAATGGTGCATAAATATTATATTCTAATATGTAATATTTCGAGGGTATCACCTCATTTTCAAACATTTACCCTGACGATTACTTAATGTCTCTTTCCAACTTTGCTGTTTTTTTTTTCTCTCTCTGTTTGTTTATGTTTTGTAAAACATAAACTTATAAAACATAAACATAAACAATTTATTGAGAGAGAGAAAAATAAGCGAAATTGGAAAGAGACATTAAGTAATCGGCAGGGTAAATGTTTGAAAATGAGGTGATACCCTCG
>JAUZSX010302338.1:0-12969 GCA_034780655.1 Idiosepius hallami | reverse complement strand
AATGTAACTGTTCTGACTAGTTAATTTATAATTTTGGTAAACATACGTATATGCATCATCCTTTTTGCTAGTTATAGATGATCCAAAGTGTTAAGTACTTGTTTGACATCTTTTATATCAAGTAAACCTGAAAAGGCTGATCACTTAATCAGATTAACAATGTTATTATTTATGGCTGCTATTTTCTTTGGTTAAATAAACGTCGATTATAACTTTTGGTTTGTATGAGTTAAAATACTGTGATTAGTTATTCTGATCCGTCAACCTGAAAATACTATCGGTTGGAGACTGGTAAATAGCAAACCCTTCCTCCTTTAATGCTAGTGGCCTGAAACTTTTGAAATAGTCTTTATCTTCGCAGACTTGGGATTATGAATTAGTCTACACTAGTTTAATGCCAGCCTAGAATTGTCTGAACTGGTCTCTATGCTCAGCTAGCCTGTTCGGAACAATGGTGTGTCTGCTGACTGCTGACCTGCTCTGAGGTATTGACTGAGCAGTATACTCCCAATTTTGGCACAAAACTGAAATCAGAACAATGAAATTACGGTTCATATAATTTTTTTTCTATCCATTCATTTCAGATTTTCCTTAACTCATAATATGGCGCCAAAGGTAAATAAATGAATTTTTTTCTCATTTAACAATTGTAAGTCTTCTTGGCACTTATAGTAACTCTTTACGTAAACATTTTTCAAACTTTGCGTTATTACCTATCAAAAATGAATATTAATTTTTCTTTTCCAACTTAGTACTATCTATTGATTATTCGTGAGTTCACTTACGCAGCTGTAACATTTTGACATTCTAATATTTGTCGTCCACTTCTATATTCAGCTCATAACGACATTCTAATATATTGCTTTACTTTTGCCTTCTCACATAAAGAAGAACAAATTAAAAACGTATAAAAGTGACTATGCAACTCTATCTAGTGATCATCATGTCATGATAATGCTAACATAACACAGAATTAAGGACTTTAGTAGTGCAGAAGTTCAAAGAATACTCGTTTAAAAAAATGAAATGCTAAAAAATCAGTAAGTTAAAATTAAACTTGGATGGGTTTATCTAATAAATTGATGCCATCATTTTCCTAGGTTTTTATTTATATTATGTTTTTTCTTTCCTAAATTTGGATGATATACCCTAATGATGTAACGAATCTTGTTTAAACGAGATTTTGCAATCATGCAAAATCTCGAGTAAATTTATTTATTTATTACTTTTTTTACATTTAGATGAGTTCACTCTTCGAGTTAACGAAGTCGATTACAAACGAAATTGAACGCCATAGTTCAACTTAGGTCAATCGAGCTGATGTGATATGATTCAAAACATCACAAAATTGTCCCACCGTTGCCGCCTAGGTTACAAAATTGACGTTCAAACAAAATAAATTGTGCATTAAATGATAGTATTAAAATTGGAAATGAATGAAATCTCAGTGCATTTAAGCTTTTGGTTTTCCTCTTAATATTTTTTTTTAAATTACTTTACTTTAATTTTCCGTGCATTTCGAAAATCATCAAGGCGCATAAATTGACTGCAATAGAAGGGCAAAGTGCTTCTCACCGTTTGCTCGTTAGGCTAGCAATATTTAAAGTCAAATTATAATACTAGTTGTGTAAGGAATGGCAGTCAATTTTCTGTCTTAAATCATGTTTTCTCTTTGGCGTTTAAAATACAATGTTTTCTTATTGAAAGGAATTGGACATTTTTATCATATTCTTTAAATCTTTTGTTTCTACTATCAACAATAAATAATAATGGTAATACAGCATTAAAAGTAATTATAAAAATAGTAAGGCAAAATGCGATTTGTACGTGCTCGTTATAGCCTTGGGCTTTTGTTATTAATGTTGTCCTTCAACTAGATGAGTTACTATTCCAAGTATATATATACATATACAATGCTTACACTCATATATATATACATATATAATATATATATATATATATACAGAAATATATGTATAGTATACACGCTCATACATACATACACACACATGTATACACACACACACGCACACAAACACACATCAATGCACATATATATATAAAGATTCGAGATATATCTTTTAAATAAGGAGAGAAGCCATGTCGTCCCTGGCTGTAGGGATCCCCAAAACTAATCACTTCAGTGATAATAAAGAATGATACTTATTCACATTTTGGTGGTGTTTGGACATCGCCTGTGGCATGCGTGATAAGTAGGACTGTGTGAATGTACTTTTATTGAAGAATTTTCCTGTAATTTCTTGACTATTTTGTGATTTTTCCGTTTCTTTTAATTCTGTGATTATTGGAAAGGCCATGTCAAAATAATTTTATAAAAATTCTTCTCCCAGCTCTAACAGGTAAAACTGAGACAAGATTAAATAAAATCATATTTATAGCCTAAGGGATAAGTGGACACTAAAGTTCGAAGGCAGATTACACATTTTAAGAGAAATGAAGTACCATCAGAATATTTGTTGTCACTCTGGTTCTACTGAAACCACGTAAAAAATGGATCTGAATGATATGAAAATAGTCGATGATAATAATTATTATAATAGTAATTATAATATTAACGATAATAAAAACTGTCTCCTCTCACGCAGACAAAGAGATAAGAGTGTTACACATATTATGAGTGGATGTAACAAATTTGTACAAAAAAAGCACAAAAATATGACTGTATCGAGAAAATCTTACACTGGGATCTAAACGAATAATACAAGCTCTAACACTTAAAAAATTGATATATATGTACAAACCCGAGGCCTTTTAGGAAAATTAAGCCAACAAAATCCAATTCAACTTCGACGTACTGACTAACAAAACGATCCAAGCAAGAAGACCAGACCCGATTATCATCAGTAGAAGGAAAAAGATATGATAAATCGTGGACTTCGCTGTGTTGGCTGACAATAAAGTGAATATGAAAGAAACTGAAGAGATTAGCAAATAACAAGAACTGGCCAAGGAAGATTGGGAACATGAAAACGATTATGATAGGACCCCTAGGAACCATCCTGAAGGTCCTGATGAAGGGAAAACAAAAAATCAGCATTATAGAAAAATTTCACTTTTTACAAACTACATCAGACATGAAAACTGCTGACATAACCAAAGAAGAAACAGACCATGAAAATTGTGCAAGTTATCTAGATATACTGGATTGCCAGAGGAGACTTATTTTCACAATGTCTTCGGGAATCACCACCGGGCGTTGACAGTTTGCTAATGGCAAGTGTGAGAAGTGGAAGCGGTATTGTGGAAACCTGGGGAGAAATTGCACCGTACAGTCTTTGACTATGATGGCGGGAAACCTGCTGGGAATCAGAGGAAACTTGCTGTCACATTGGCTCCGGCATAAACCACTGGTTGCTGGGTTTCAGAGCACCTGGTGATTGGTTTATGATCCCAAATAATATTAATAACAATAATAATAATAATAAAATGATGATGATAATATAATAATAATAATAATAATAATAATAATAATAATAATAGCAGGATTTAGTAGAGTGTAAACCCGAGAAGAAATGGCACCGTACTCTCTTTGGTGGGGACGAAATAGATATTGCTGGAGCATAACGAGGAGACTTGTTGCAATTTCGATTCCAGTGAAAACCACCAGTCAAGAGTATATTACTAGAGCAGCTTGTGATTAGTATGAGCATTGGTTAATATACTTGTAAAAACATCAAACATAATATGACAATAGTTCTAATAATAAACTAGTTAAGACTTGAGGGAATTATGTGAGTGAATTTATTCTGCACTTAAATCGGAATAAGACTTCATGACAAAAATGATTTTAAAATTTAAAAAGGCATGGCTTTAATTATATGATGGTTTAAATATAATTTCCTGGTAGTTGCACTGCTTGTTGCGCCTAATCAATATCGTGCCATTATACGTTGATAGAGCAGAGGAAACATTTTTTAAATGACAAAAATACCCCATGTTCCTGTAACTTTTACAATAATAGACTGAAAAAGCATCTGGATTTTAGAAAATTCAACGACGCCTCAAGTCACTTTTTTAATACAAAGACAGGTTGATATGCTGTAAAACAAAACAAATAAACTAATTATAATCATGCAGAGACAAAGTACGTATACGATAATTGGCAGGATGAAAGAAAATTGCATATTTTCTCAAACGTATTTGTCCACATATCTAGAAATTTATACGCAAAAATAAAAATATCGTTTAAAGGGCGACGCTTTAAATTCTCCAGGAAATTATTCTAAAAGTATAAATGATCAAATACATCCCAAAAAGTAATGCCTCATTTTTTTTTTCACTTTTGACTCAATAAGTTAAAGTGATACGAAGATAAGGATTGTTCCATTATTACAAGCGACTTTTTATGTGATAGAATTTTTAAATATGTATTCAACACTAGTCTCAATGCATTTTTGCAAACGATGATCGAGGCGGTCTATTTTACTGTCTGGAGTACGCTTTGTTAATTAAATCTCTGTGTTGCCTCTCTGAAAGTGACGAACCCATCTCCTAACTAGACTGATATCAACTGAATCAATTGTAGCCATTCACAGGCGTTAACGAATATCTATTGGTTAACTTTTTCTGCATTGAATAATTCAATGACATATCTCCTTTTCTGACGCACGTCCATGAAAGGGTTTGCTATCTGAGAGTCTCACGCTGTTAATATCTGCAGCTGACAAATGGCACTTATAAGATATAAACACAGGAATTTATTCATCGTAACATTGCAATTTGCAATACTCTTTGATTCATGAAAATATAGGAGACGATATTTTTGGAACATCGCTATTAAATTTTAAACCATATCTAGAGTACCTAAAAATAAGATGGATATAAAATTTTAATATTCCAATATTTTTTTTAGAATCTACTTAGAAAGTCAAAACATATTCTTTTTATGTATTTTGACATATTTTGTTTGTATCATTTTCAAAGATCAGGAAATTTAATTCGCATTAAACCTCGTACCAGCAATTTTCTGACTTAAGTGTAGAAAGATTGACTTGGGTGGTTTGACAATGTGTTTTTGATCGGTGGAAAGAATACATTGATTTTAGCTGGAAGATGCTAAAATCAAATGGATGGCGGTGTGAATGCTGAATTATTAGGGCATCATTTTTAAATGGAAAAATAAAAATAAAATTGATCGCTTTTGGTAAAAGAAAAGGAAAAACAGAAATAGAGAAATTCTTTGTTAGTAGTATTAAAATTTCAAAAAGAACGAATTTAAGGGTGACAAAGAAGATTGTCAAACCCGGATGTGAGCTGCTCTGAGCAGAAAGAAAGCATACCAATGACTGGTCAAGTAAAGAAAAAAAAAACAAAGAAAAAAAGATGAAAACAAATTTCCTAATCGAAAAATGTTAAAAGAATTGTTAAACAGTTTTCATGGCATGAGGGCTAGAAAAGAGATTTCAGATTTTAGCTGGCGTCTCTTGACCGCTCAAAACCGTTGATTTCGGCCACACCTTTTAAGAATGAAGTTAATTTTTTATCTCCATGTTTCCTTTTTCATTAATTAACCTGTTTCATAGGAATTGTAAATCCCCATTATATTTTGAAGAGATATTTTTTTTAAAATGATACGGTGGAGGTTTTTTTGTTTATTATAATGAGTGGCTAAATCGGATTTACATCGATTACGTAGCAGAAAAATCCCAAACAGAATAGTTAGGCAATGCTTTTTGCCACAGTAGCCTAAAATCTTTATATAATAATTCTATTATTTAATTAATTAATTTGGTTTTAATGTTTTAATGTCATCGCTCTCAATCTTTTTGACCGAAATGCCGTTTTGTTTCTTGATCAGACCAAGAGTATTTTAAAGAGAAATAGAATAAAAGAATAACAATAGATAAATACATAATAAAGAGAATACGTTTTTAATAATTTTGTTGCTTTTCCTTTTTTGTGTGTGTAAATTTGCAGAGTCACTCTCAATGAATATAGATGTTATTTACCAACGAAAATTTGCAGAGTCATCTCGATAAATATGAATTCAATTAACCATTTATCCAGCAATAAAAATTTAACTTGTCTTTATCAATGTTGTATTTTGAAATTGAAACATAAGCATAATTAAACTTTAAAAATAATAAACTTTACTTGAAAGCATTTTTCTGTCAACCAACAACATTTGTTGAGACTCTATTAAATAACCATATCTTTTTTTCTGAATAATTATCATTTCTTTCCAGAAAGTTTTTAATGATATTGACCATTTACATGCTTTAAATGGTTTGGATGATAATAATATTTTTCTAGTACTAATATGCATAAAATATATTCGTTTAGTAATATATGGCTCATTTCTTTCTTAAATCAATATAGATGAATATTTTCAAATGCTACTAAAATTCCTTTAAAAAGAAGTTAAAGCTTAAAAAATAACTGAATGTTTGATCCTACAAGAAAGGTTTTAATTGTGGATTATTTCACGATAAAAGTCATGACTTTCTTCTATATGATAAATTAGAAAATATAATCATATATAATTAGAGACCAATTACAATGTAATTCATTAATATGTAGAACTGTTTAATAACAGATCTCTGTCTCGAAGTTCAAGTTGTCTTTCAAAGGAAATAAACATAAAATGAAACCTGTTTTGAGCTGTGGCTCGATGGTTATATAAATGTATTAACTTTCTGCTGTTGCAAGTTAACATTAACTTAAAGGGAGAATTTGAATTCCACTTATAAGACATACAATTCAAATATAAAATTCATCTATTATTTATATAATCATATAACTATCGGGAAATCGTGTGATTTTAGTTTATCAATGAAACATTTGAAATAGCATAAACTTAATTAAAATAATACTGTTTAGAGATAAACTGAAGCCAGCCTTTTTAAATCCATTTCTTTTATTGGTTAGATTTAATTCATAGCAGGTAAGTGACCCTATTGTCTTTGTCTCTTTTTCCCACCTCTAAACCTACAACATACGCAATAATTCTTTATTTGTCTCAATCACAAGACATTTTATAATAAATGCTGATCGAATGTTTTAAGAGAACGGTTTTCGTGGTTACATGGATTGAAAATTCTTAGGTACGCGAGACAATTCTTGCACTGAGGGGGAATTTAGCATAGTAGGATCGATAACAGATGCCGCAGGCCACAAAGCCTAATCTCCTATTAAACAATTGTGCGGATTTAACAAGATATCAAGGGTGAAAGTTAGCTATTAACTCCATTTTCAATGTTGTCTCATTTCTTTTGGACCTCTATAAATTAGATTATATTCATTTGAAACGAATGAATAAGGATGAAATACGAAAAGGACTAGCTTTTTTAAGGATCTATTACTTTGGTGTATATGGTGTAATTTCAAATTGGTTTGTCAAAAAAATGCAAATCATTTTTTTCTATAACTTAAAAAAAAATAAAAACATCAGATATATTTGTAGATATATTTAAAACAGTACAACTTCACAGAACCGAATTTTGAAGGTTTTAAGTATCAAGGGTATATTTGGGTCGAAGGATAACATGTTGCAATAGAAAACTTTTTTTTCTTAGCACTATAATGAGTTAAACATAGAAAAATGAATAAAAATTTAATTTATCAAAAAAAAATCACTTTATTTCTTTCTGCGAATTTATTCCTTATCAAAATTAATACATACATTTGTCATAGTAAGGCACGTGTTATTGAAGTAAATTTTGATCATAAACATTTTAAAAGAAAGGTGACATTGCTGGTTTCAATCCCAATCAAAAATCAGTCAACAAGTGGATGCGCTCAAATAAGCCACGATACAGATATATTTTTTTAAGGAAATCGTTCTGCATCCAATAATACTTGCAAACTCCTACTTGCACTTGGGAAGAGCAAGAATTATATGAACTATATGCTTCAAGCTGTAAAAGATGACATTGAAGAGGAAATCGTTGTGGTATTAATCGGTGTACAATAATTAAATATAAATTGTTTAAGTTCTTTTTAAAGAAAAAGAAAAAATGAGAAAGCCCTTTGCTTATCACAGAAAAAAACAATTTTTTTGTGTATTCACTGATCAATTTTATGTACTCGAATATGCAGGATAACCATTAGAGACATTCTTTTACAGGCTGTATGGAGAGCAAGGCATTATCTAGTGTTAACAAAGCCAAATCCAACATATAAAAAATTATTAGAAATTCCAACGTCATTAGATCAGGATGTCCTTAATTAATATATCAAGCCAGCTAACTACCAAGCAGTTAGTTTTAAAATGAGCTTCTAGGCAAACACAAATAAATCATTTAATTTTTGTTATGGATGGAAAATAGAAAATGAAAGGTTAGTAGACAACTGGATGACTTTTTCCCTAAGAGAATTTAAAATATTCAATAAATCATTCTTCAAAATGTAAAGGAAGTAAGCGAAGAAACAGTACAATTTGCACCTGTCTCTAGTATAAGATAACATTGCACAGATACCTGAAAATTCACTACGGCATTTACTATAAAATACGGGGAACAGTGTTGCAGAAAATAATGATAGTGATGATGACAATGAGGATGAAAGTGTACATGTTGAGTAATAATATTATCAGTTTTATTTTTTGCTGAGTCTCACGCCATTATTCCCGCTAAAGGGGGCAAGATAAATTAATGGAAAATTATGCAAATAAACATCGATATCAAAATCTAAAAAAAGGTAAATCAAATTCGTAGTAGTAATAATGTCCGAATAGAAACAAGAGCAATAATATTTGAATGGTAACCTCAGTAGTAGCAGCAACAGCTACATCCGGAACTCGTGCAGAGGTCTTTCTAAACTATAATTCATTATATAGATGTTATTCATATATACAGGGTGTAAATTAAACCTGACCAATCAGAGAGCAAAATGGATATTCTGCTCTCTGATTGGCTAGGTTTAATTTACCCCCTGTATAAATTGGATTCTTCCAATGCCTACAATCATACTATACAGTGACCATTAGACAAAAAACAATGCAACATTTTAATTTTTTAAATTATGCTTTTATTTTCATTTGTAACGTTGTTTAAACCTTTTTTTTTCAATTCTCTTTCTTTTCCTTCCACTTAGTCTCAGAATGAAAAATGTGTTGAAAGATTCAAATATTGAGGCATGGATTTAATATACAATCAGACTGTAAAGAAAACTAATACGAAATATGTACAAACCAAAACGGACACATAAAAAATGTTTTAATTAGAACCGGATTTTGTGTAATTTCAAAATTATCATTAAATACACTTTTCTGTATCATCTTAATTGTCTCTTTAAAAAGTTGTCTCTTACTAAATGAGGACTTGATATTTAATCATTCAAAATTTATGCTTTGTTTCAACTTATCAATTTGCCATGTCACAAAATATTAGATTATATTTTATTTGTTACTTCAGTATAAGTTGTTACTTTGGTGATTTTGATAGGCAATTAATATCTTCGCACTTTGTTTTTTAGTATTTTCTTTTTGATATTTATATCTTATAAGGTATATATCATACCCTATTACTGAGTCCCAAGTATTTTGAATTCAGGATAAAAAGGAAATTAAATTCATAAGTGAGCCGAATTTAGTTGACTAATAGTTGATTTAATATTATACACTGCTCTGCTTCTTTCCTGAAGGTAGTGTATCATTCATTCCTTTACGGCTTAACATGTATCTGAAATTGATAGAAATACGTCAATGAACAAAGTCAATTTTGTTATAGACTTTGAATAAAAAAAAAAACATTGAAGTGAACAACCTCTTTGGTACATCTATTTCTATGTTTTTTTTTAATGAAATCTCAGCTAAGAAGCTAATTAAATCTATTTCACAACAGCACAATAGCTATAATTGAAAATGTATTTTTAACTCATTTTGAGTACAACTTATGTTAAGCGTTGAGATAATAATTAATACATGTACGATATATCCGTTCCTAAATTATAAGTAGCAAAATCAGACATCTTAATTAGATTTATTTTTCGTTATATATAATTTATAGTACTTATGAATAAGAGACGTTTGTTCCAGTGCACCAAGCAAAACAGGTAATTTTATCATTGTTTGTTGATTTTCAAATGAAATTAGAACAGCATACAACATATTGCTTTGGGAAAGAATGGAATAAAGCAACAGAAATACAGTAGTCTGTGAAACCATTGAACATTTAGTTGAACTAATTAGAGAAGACGTGCAAATTGGTTGAAACCAATTTGAAATAAATATTATATAAGGTTAGATATGAAAGAAAATTGAAAATAAATTAGCAAAAGTGCCATTAATTGCAACATATGGTTTCAATACATCAGCTGGTTTAATCTATGATCATGCCGGCCTTCACAAAAAAGTTGTAAATATCTTAAACTAGAAAAATAGCCTGGCGTTGCCCATACAACTCAGTACATTTTAGGTATGGCCAAAAGTAAGCATGAATATAAAAGAAATTATAACATTATTATTCGGGCTCTAAAAATATGCTTTTGTTGAAGGTAATTTTTTCCAACAGACATTGACTATTTTGCGATTTTAACATTGCTTTCAATTTACTTATTAATAGGCCCCTGACAACATAATTTCATTCAAAATATTCTTTTTAAAGCTCTAATAACTAAAGATATGACATGCATATTCTTTAATGAAATAATATTGTCACAATATAAAATCTGGCAAAAACTGACATAGTTTTAGAGAGCTGTTTTTATCCTATTTGATTTCATCAGTAACACAGAATGTTGTTAGTTTTTAAAAAACTAAGTGATGTCGAACCAGCAATTATGTTGTTAGAATCAAACAATCTAACGACTGGCTGACTACAGTTTCTGAAACATATATTGGCCATTAGCGAGATAAAATTTGAGTTACTTAAAGTTAAATTGATGTGATATTTCATGTTCAACTAAAATAAGCAGAAACCTAATTTTATTACGAATTGCCTTATACAAATCGATTCACTTGTTTGTTTATTCCTATTCTTCGGATTTCAACAATAATATTTTTTCTTTTCAAACTGTTTTAGCCAAAGGAGATATACAGTCCTTATATTTTTTTCTGTTTTATATTTCGATATTTATTTTTCTTTTTTTTTCTTTTTAATTTTTTCACCCTTTCAAACGCAGGGTGCTATTATTTTCTTTAACTGACGAAGATATCAAATATATGTGTGGCGAGTTTCCTTCATAAAAAAGATAACATAAAACGGAGTATGATTTATTTATCTTTTAAATTCTTTATATTTAAAATAATTTAGTTATCCTCATAGAAAGCGCCTCTACACAAACACTTGTTTATCAGTAAATTCATTGAAGCCATAAAACGAAACTTGGTAATTTAAGTACAGTGTTTACAAACTATTATCCAAAATCTTACAATTTTTTGTCAGATTTGTTCTTCAGTGTCTAAATTCATTTAATCATTGTGTATTGATGAAGATGTAAAACAAAAGATTGATATGTGGGTGAATTTAATCCATAAGTCTAGATTATAATAATTTCGATTGTTATCAGCCTATGACATTGGTTGAATTATGATTAATTTAAGAGCATAGTCTTCAGTTAATAATCGAGTAAAGCTAAAAGAGCTTGGTTTCATGAATAAAGAATATAATTTGACTTAAATTTTATTTTAGAGTATTTTTTTTTTCCATAAAATACATTTTTCTGTATCATTTTAAAGGATTAAAAAAAATCAGGATATTCCTGCTTAGAGAATGTTCCAATAATAAAATGTATTTTTTTAAATATTCTAATTGAAATTAAATGTTTTTGCATGCTGAAATAAAGCAACACAGATTTCCTTAAATCCATTTCCCAAAAAAATGCAAAAACAGAAACTATAAAATCTGTTTGCTTTTTTTTATGTTTTACCATTTTTTCTATTCATTTTGTGTGTTAAAGTTATTGTTTGATATTCTACCTCGATTATCAATTCCTATTTATCTTGGCATCCCCACTCTTCGCGTTTCAATCAATTTCTGCTTCAAAGTGATGTAACTAAAACGGAAATTGCAACGGTAGACATAGATTTGTTTCTTACAGTGAACAAACATTTTCAATGGAATATTTGCTTTACCAAAACAAACAACCCCGCGATACAATGACCATCGTAAACGATTGAAAAGCATAGTGTAAGTATATATGTGTGCATGGTCAGACGCATGCGCTATAGGAAGATGAATGAGTCAGCAATAATTAAAACTAAAATAAAATAAAACAGATAATTACATTTACAAACAAAAATGTAATCGTCTGTATAAAAACAGTGTTTGCGATTTTACACAGAGTATAGATGAATTATATAAAAAATTTTCTTCTTTTACATTTTAGAGCTTTTCATCTTGGATTTTTCATTTGCTTTTTGTAACTATGTGTTTTAGTAAGTTTAAAATGTACTTTTTGTACCAATATCAATCATTCCATGGACTCTTTAAAACTGTATTAAATGCCTACTGATGAGTAACCCTTCAATGAATTCATAAAACCATGTGGCCATATATATTTGTTGAGTCCAATGTTTATTAACCCGGTTTCACCGTTTGGATCATCAGGAGAACACGAAGTAAAAGGTCTTTATCATTTTTAGATTTACTCTTTGCTGTTTTCCTTATGATCCGAATGGTGAAAACCGGTTGATGAAACATGAAACTAAACAAATAAATGAATCTCTATAACAGAATCGAGCACTTTGCTCATTCATTACCCACCCTAAACTCATCTGTATCCCAATTACGAATAAGTTTACAACCTACATAAATATATATATATATATATATATATATATATATATATTTGGCCTGACGAAAGCATAAGCGAAAAACTGACAGTTGCCGACTCTGGTTGACTCCGTGTCTACAATAACTCTTATATATATATATATATATATATATATATACATAAACACACACATATATACATATATATATACATATACACACACACCAGGACTGACACTACCAAAACTTAATATAACAGTGAACAACCAACCGCTGGAAGAAGTGGACAAATTCT
>JAUZSX010302328.1:0-12970 GCA_034780655.1 Idiosepius hallami | reverse complement strand
TTTTGTAAATCTGTATACAGGTCCGTTTCGGAATCTACGCATCATCAGTGCAGCTCCACAAACCTCAAGGTCTTCTTTAGCTAGAACCGAAATGGTAACGAAACAGACCCAGTCCGGTTTCTTCACCGAAAATATGTACGAAAGAGCGTGTGTGTGCAAGTGCACGTGTTAATACGTCTATAACTATTCAAACGGAGCTTCTTTTTGTTGTGACGAATACCGGGTTTAAATAGACTGGCTATAAGTGCAGTGCTGCTGCAACAAGCCGAGTTGGTACCTTAACAACACGGAGAGTACAATCCAAAGTCCTTGTAGGAACATAGAGATTTAGAAATATATACATACATATATTTATGGCAGCGACGGTGAAGCATTGGTAGAAGCTCGGGCTCTGAAATCGTATTACGCGAGTTCAAATTCCAGTCAAAACCATTGTATTCACCTTTAGCTGCCTCGGGCAGATGAGGCTCGTTAACTCGCGAGAGCAACTCATCTAGGTGAAGGGTAACCCCGAATGTAAAAAGCCCGGGTAAGAGCCTGTAAAAAATGGTCTTGTGCCAAACTTGGGTTGGTGCTCATCAAGTAAATACAATATAATTATAATACTTACAGATAAACACATATCTATGTATAAGTGTGTGTGTGTTAAGTATATAGATAAACATACGGAGAGAAAGATAGACATAAGGACAAATAATAATAATAATAAGTAAATAAACAGGTTTTAACCCTTTAGATCCTGAAGGGCCGATATATCGGCCTTGAGAACCTATGAAAAACGAAGAGATACCAGTATTTTCACCCTAATCTGTTCCTGTAATCTAACAGTTCTGAGTGACTACTTGGTAATTTTGATTAGTTAGGATCGAAAGGGTTAAGAATAGCCACAAGAAATATATAAAAAAAACTTGCTTTTAATACTATCGGAATATAATCTATATATATATATATATATATATATATATATATAGTATGTAAAAAAATTGCCTATATATTTATAGTTAAACTGCTGAATATTTGAGATAAGGCAACCCTTAGGTCTGATGATCGCACTAGTGGCAAATAATACTCATCAAACACCGTTTATTCTGTAATATATATATATATATATATATATATATATATATATATATATTCTCTATGTCTATAATAACATCTTGTGGACTCAATAGAAAAGAATAATAGATATACCCTGAAGAAGGTATAACGGAATCACGTCGTCATTACAAATATTGTTGTTTTATACATATCAGACTTAACAAAGTCGAAACGGCTGTCGAGTACTCCCTTGTCTGTTGAAAATTCGGCGATTTCTTTCTTTATCAAGGTGAATCATTATTTAATATATATATATATATATATTAGTTAAGTGTAGATATGGAGGCAACGGGTTTCGGTGACTGTCAGTTTATATATATAAAGGGCTTCCTTTCGGTCTAATGACCGCACAGGTGAGAAACAGTCACCGAAGGCTGTTGACTGGACACTGAAGCATTGGTAAAAGCTCGTGCTCTGAAATCGTATTACGTGAGTTCAAGTCTAAGTCAAAACCATTACATTCACCTTTGACTGCCTCGGGAAGATGGGGCAGCACCAATCAAGTTTGGCTCAAGACCATTTTTAAGGTGAATGCAATGGTTTTTACTGGGATTTGAACTCACATACTACAATTCCGGAGATCGACTGCCTACTGACTACATATTTACATTGTGGGCAGCACCAACCAAGTTTGGCACAAGGTGAATGCAATGGTTTTGACTGGGATTAAAACTCACGTTTTTACCAATGCTCCATCTACACGGCACCAGTGGCACCAACCAAGTTTGGCCAAAAGCCATTTTTAAGGTGGGTG
Source organism: Idiosepius hallami (assembly GCA_034780655.1). Taxonomy (NCBI): domain Eukaryota; kingdom Metazoa; phylum Mollusca; class Cephalopoda; family Idiosepiidae; genus Idiosepius; species Idiosepius hallami. Next base: position 11,118 of record JAUZSX010302328.1, on the reverse strand, counting down.
TAATGGTTTTGACTGAGATTTGAACTCACGTACTACGATTCCAGAGCCCGAAACTTTACCAATGTTCCATTTTAGCTGCCCATATTCTGCCTAAATATTATATTTACTTGGTGAGCAGCACCATCCAAGTTTGGCACAAGACCAGTTTTAAGGTGAATGTAATGGTTTTTGACTGGGATTCGAACTCAAATACTACGATTCCACAACCCGAGCTTTTACCAATGCTCCACCTTAACAGCATATATATTATTTTTACTTGGTGAGCAGCACCAACCAAGTTTGGCACAAGGCTATTTTTTAAGGTGAATGCTATGGTTTTAACTGGAATTTGAAATTGCATACTACATTTCCAGAGCCATAGCCTTTACCAATGTTCAAACTTCTCTGTCCATGGAATGATGCAATATTGTATTTACTTGGTGAGCAGCACCAACCAAGTTTGGCACAAGGCCATTTTAAAGGTAAATGCAATGGTTTTGACTGGAAATCAAACTCACGTACTACGATTCCACAACCCGAGATTTTACCACTGTTCCACATTCGCTACCTACCAATTAGCCCAAATGGACTCTCCTGTCTTTTTTTAATAAAACAAAAAAACATTTATCTTGCTGCATCTTTACTTCATCTTGATTTCCTTCCTCTCGTAGTCTTGTCGCCATATTCGTCAATAATTATTCGACTATCGAACAAGCAGGCCTCAGTATTTTCGACATAATGGCGCCGAACACTTCACAGCTCTCACTGTGACGTTTTCTTCAATTTTCTTTTATTAAAACGTTTTCCTGTGTGTTCTTAATGTATTTCTATTATTTTTTTTTTTTACATTTGTACGGAACTAAATGCAATACCGTAGATGAGACCGATAATGTAAAACGCTTATGAGCGCGATCAGCATTGTACATTCGTGTAAGCAGATTTAGGAACTATAATATATACACATGGTGAGCAGAAGTAAACAAGTTTGGCACAAGGCCGTTTTCTAACATGAATTCAATGTTTTTTTTAAACCCCCACCCCCAGTGAGGGCCTTTGACCACAGTTTAATGTCGCCAACAGGAGGCTAAGACAGTTCAGCTGATAAGTAGAAATTCTCTGTTATTCTTTCTGACTAACAAAACTAATTCCTTGACAATTTGTTTAACTAAATATATATATATATATATATATATATATACATATATATATATATATATATGTATGTATATATATAGATAGATAGATAGATAGATTGATAGACAGAGAGAGAGAGATAACAGTAAGCCATGCGTTATAATTGTTCTTTATTTCTATGGCTTGGTTAGAATCATTTTAAACTTTTTCTAAAAACAAGATTAGTAAATCATGAACAACTGATGATAACACATTAGAAATAATTTTTGTTAAAAAGCAAATAGTCACAAAGTTTAACAATATTTCTATTCAATAGCATTTTATTCTTAAAGCTTCTTTGTAAAAGGCTATTATTGTCATTTCTAAAAGATTTGATACCAAATTAGGTTCTTAACTTTACCTCAGTTTCATGCTGTATTAACAAGTGTTATATTATTTATCATTGCAAGTGAAAGCAAATGACTTAGCAAAAAATAAGTATCTCCTTGTAATATCCCAAGTCAAAACAAGAGTTCTGGGGAGCTCTACATACTTGAGCCTTCTTTAACTTCTCTTCAAACTTGAGCCTTCTTTAACCATGCCTACCACTTATAAAGTATAAAGAAAATTGTCATTTAATGCCTGAAACAACACCTGTCAAAGATGTGAACCAGTGATACTAATACTAAAATGATTACAATCAGTCAGCATCCTAATAAACAATCAACTCAATGATCGATACCTAGCAAGTATCGATACCCACCCCTTAACTTGGAACATTACAACACCCCCCCAACCAGGATTGATTCCTTGTTTCAAAGAATTCTTTTAATCTCATCACAAAGACTTTGCATGTCAAAGACAAATATTTAAAACTTCCAATAAAATTGAATTTAAAAAATATTTTTAGATTCTTTCGAATTCTTCAATTCATCTAAATAAATCGAAATAAAACAAATTTGATGAAATTATTTTCTATTTTAATTAATTATTGAAGTGTTTTTTTAAACGTTTGTGAAGTGTTTTTATTTTTTTGCTAAGAAATTATGAGTATAGCTTATTTAGAGTTTCTGGTTTGGTTTATTTTTTAATAATTATTTCCATTTAGAATTAATTTGTATCAATTCATTTTTATTATTTTAGTGTATTTAAAAAAAAATATTCAAAACAACGATTCAATATTCTAAAAATGATAAATATAAATGTGTACCAAAATTAAATCAAGTCCTTATTATATTTATGCTGAAATACGTGCCTAGAATTAAAATTGGATTATTTAGAAAATTCAAGCAATTATTTGCTTGCATAATCATTAATTTAAGTAATTCTAGATTTATCTTGTGAAAAAATCTGAAACAGATGAGGATATTTTCCAAAATTTCAGCCAAGATATTCAAGAATCTTTAAGTAGAATAGAAACTTTGAAAGCTTTTTTTTATGTTTTTTTGAGACAAAAACTTCTCTTTTTTTTTGGTAGGGGAGGGTTGCTTAATATATTCATTTTGTTTATCTATCATATTCACTCTAAAAAGACATAAAAAGCTTAAGTCTTTTCAATTATTTCAATTTCTTAAATTATATCAGTTCATTGGTTGTTTTTCATGCTTTTCTTTTTCATTTACAATATTTACATATTTGTTCATATTTATTTGATTGAGCACCAACTCAAGTTAGGCACAAGGTCATTTTACATGCTCATTATATCCCTGAATTTTTGTAATTAGTGTTTCCCTTCACCTAGATGAGTTACTCTCCAGAGTTAACAAGGTCACTGCAATTATGATTTTTGTGTCATTTTGATTTTTTCTCTTACAAAGAAACTCAAAACAAATATTTATTTCTAAAATTAATCAAGTTTGTTGAATTGAGAAAGTTTTAAACCTGAGAAAAAATCAACAAAAAAAAACTCTTCATTACAAAACAATCAAACATTTTTTTTTAAATTTGGAAGAAGAAATTTGAATTTCATTGCATTTTTTTCAAAATTTTTCAAATTTTTTTCATTATGAAATATATTTATGACTAGGATTTGAACTTGTGTCATACGATTTCAAAGTCCAAGCTTTTACCAATGCCCTACTCTCATGGCCCAAGTATTTACTCATTTGTTATTCTAAGATTTAAAGCTCTTTTTTTACAGAACAACAAACGTAATAAAAATCTAAATCTAGATTGATTAAAAGAAAATGAAGACAAAAATAACAAAATTGATGCCTGGAAATCAGTCAACACAACTTTTATTTTGAAGATCTTTAAAAATTAGTTTATCCCACTAAGCAAACATGAACTTTGAGACAATCTTTTCAGACAAAAATTAGTTTATCCCACTAAGCAAACATGAACTTTGAGACAATCTTTTCAGACAATTTGATGTAACATTTTGGACCAAAAATACTGCATCAATTTTCATTTTTTTTATCTTTTTCTCTATTAAATGAATAAAACATTTTCTCAAATGATTCACACATTTGAAAGAAGATAGAATAATTTATTGTTTCTCTTTAATTGCAGGTCAAATGAAGAAGAAGAAACAAGAAGTGATTTTATGATGAGGCAACAACAAATTTTAATATGGAAGATTTGGTTGAATTCTTCTGATTCTGAAGAGAACAGGACATTAGGTCCATGTTGGATCTACTGAAGTTGCATGCTAGGATATGAGATATCTACATAATGGAGAGTATACCAGAGGAGAACCCTAGCTCTGGGATGAGTATAGTTCGGGCTCAGTGGTATAATGGTAAGTCAAAATTTTTTGTATTTTCTTTTTTCATTAAAAAACATTATTTTGTGTCAGACAATCAAAGTAAAGACAATTTTGCTGGTTTTCTTTTGGAGCAAAAGATTTTTTTTTCTTTGTTAAATAAAAGAGGCAATAAATTTGGTTGAACGTTAGCCAAATAAGTCCCAAAAATGAGATGTAGTAGTTATGTTTTTTTTGATGAACAGAAGGATTAAAAAAAGAAAAAAAAAAAGAAATAAAAGCCTTTTGTCCTAACAGTCTTTGAAGTTCTTCCAGGAATTGTAGCTAAGCAGAACCACTTTCCACATGACTATTTCTAAAAGAGAACAAAAGTAATCACTTCCTCCTGATAAGTTCAATGAGTGCTTCACCAAAAGACTGTGGCTCCCTCTATCCCAAAATATTGCAAAGATTTTTTTTTCGTTTTGTTTGTTTTCAGATCTTCTCAATAAATCTAAAAGTTAGCAACAATTCAAGGCTGTTCATTTCTGGAACGCCAGAAAAAGTATTGATGTTAGGTCTAAAGTCTTTGCAAAATACTTACGTAAATAATAAAAATGAACCAATATTGTTGTTTATATTTCAATGACATTCATAGTCTTTGATTAAAAATATTGTTTAATCAGAGAAAAATAAAAAATCATGAATGAAGAAAACTTTTCCTTCAAACTCTGTTTGTTAACATGGTTGTTTTTCTTGATTCAAACATTTACTGTGGAATAAAAAAAACATAGTATTAATCTTAATCAGTTACAAAGTCTTGGTTGACTTTGGTAAAATCTAAAACTGAACAGATATAATAATTTGTTTTTTACTTTCCTTCAAAAGTCAAGAAAAAGGAAAGACAGTTTAAAAGAAGGCAAAAAAAAAACAAAAAAAAAACAAATAATGAGTTTTTAAAAGAAATCTACAAAACAGACTTATAGTAAATTCTCTTGAAAAGTCATTTGAAAATAATAAAGATTTAATTCTATTGTCTTTATTTTCTCCAATAAACGACTTTTGTTTTATCAAAGAGAAAAACAAAACATCCAAACAATACGGACTTCTTACATTTTACTTGGCACAACCAACATTTATTCAAAATGGAAACTGATTTATCTTTATCAAAATAACTTATCAATCTATGTATTAATATGATAACTCTAATAATTATCATGATGTCATTCCCTAATAAACTTTTGATTGGATCGTAAGAAAAATTTGGAGAGAAAAAAAAATTGATGCCATTTTTATCATTCCATTTCAAATGTTCTTTTTTTAATTTGGAGTTCAATTGGATTTTTATATTAAAGAAAGTTTTCATAGTTTGTTTATGAAATGAAAAGGTTCATGCATATGAGAGGTTAAGGATATCAATTAACATGCAATTGACACGACTTCTGATAGTTTTAATAATTATAAATATACGGTCATGTCGTGTTGAGACACCATTTCCTGTCAGAATATCAAAGATAAGCAACATCGAGCTTGGTTAGTAGTTGATGGGTGACCATTTACGAATACCAGGTACTGTATCTTGAGCTGGGCAGGAAAATACTCAGGTTAGTATCTTGGGATGCTATTATACCCACTGGGTAGATGCACCCTTAGTCTTTGGGAAGACAAGCATCTAGAAGATGTAAAACTCTGAAGTAGAAACCTCCAGGGCCTTGTAGATTACTTAAGCTCAGGGGAGGCTAAGAGAGTAAACCCTGAAAGAAAATCCGGGATTAAAGTCCTTTAGGCAGTCTGAAGCTGTACTCTGCTTGTTCCAGTAGCTAATGCAGTCAACCTGGTACCAAACCTACTGCTCTGCTTTCCTTTAGATTCTGCTGGCAAGGCCGAGAGTGGGATACTGAGAAATAGGCAGAATTAGAGACCCCTCAAAAAAATTTTGTCCAAGCCTTGCGCCCTAGAAGGCTACTTCACTGCAGCTGTTCCAGCTGCAGAATCAACACAGGGCGTATTTATCCATCGTCTCTAGAGATGAATGGATGCCATCAAAATGAATAATTTTAAATATTGCTTCAGATTTGTCACCTTTTGTAAAAAACTAAATTTTTCTTTTACTCTAGCAAACAGAGATAAAAAGAACTCTTGTGATTTTAATGTTAATATTGTTGTTGGTTGTGAATATTTCATCTGTTTTATACTAATTAAATATTGTTGTTGGTTGTGAATATTTCATCTGTTTTATACTAATTAAATATTGTTGTTGGTTGTGAATATTTCGTCTGTTTTATACTAATTAAATATTGTTGTTGGTTGTGAATATTTCATCTGTTTTATACTAATTAAATATTTCATAATAACAAAGATTTGAAAATTTTGAAAAAAGGGTAAAGCACATGCAATCGTACGGTGTTTGTAAAAATGATCTTCATCTTGACTATTATTAAACATTAAATTCTACATTAATATTAAATACCACTAATGAAAATATAATTCAGTTTAAGTAGAATTGAAGAAAAACTTGTTTTTTTCTTTTAAGTTCACAAAGATAAATAAGATACTGAATATTAATATACAAAGTAAATGTAGAAAATCTCCAAAACAAATGAACAAATATTTCAGATGAAATTCCCAATGAGACTATTTTTGAGTTACTGATATTCGAGTTAGAAAGCAAAAAGTCTTATCAGTTGATGAAACTTTATTGATTTTGAAATAAACAAAAGGAAAAAACAATGAATTGCAAAACTACAATTTATTTACCAATTCTATCATCATTGTGATGCAATCAGTCAGTCTTGATGATGACTAGTCCCAACTTGCTTGTACAGCTTTTAAGATGAAGTATCTGTTGCGCATCAAATAGACACCCTCCGAACCTCCAATGCTTTTGTGCCCAGTGGAATGAACTGGTGATAACTGGCAGCAGAGGAGGCTGAAGAGCTTTTACAATCAGTGTTGCCCTTCACCTGGATGAGATACTCTCTCAAGTTACTAAACCTCATCTGCTCGAGGGAGCTAAAGGTAAATGGAATGGCTTTGACTCGGATTTGAACTCGCGTAATACAATTCCTAATTCTGAGCTTTTATGAATGTTCCACTTTGCATTAGAGAGTGGGAAAAGACGTTCAGAGATTCCTACTCTTGCCTGTAACTGCCCCAATCCTTGGTAAATAAACCTTAAATTTAACCTGAAGATATGATGAAATATTGTGTTGAAAATAAAAATAGATAAGTAAATAATCTTTGAATATAGAATACAGAAAGTAAAAAACAGTTATTTTTTATGTAAGTTATCTGTTATGGCTTGTTTAGCCTCAATGAAAAGCAGAACATGAGGATAGGTTGTCAGTTGTATTAATTGAACATTAAGGTACAAAAGTAAGAAGTGTAATTAGGTCTGTCCATCAAGCGGTAGCGGTATCGGTATTTTTTTCAAAATACCGAATGATCGGTAGCAGTAGCAAAAATCTACCGCTGGTAGTACCGATCTACCAATCTACCTAATGTCAATCGGTAGTCCCAGCTATGTATCTTATACAGCACCTTTAAAAGAACTAAATAAAAAATATTTCAAATTGTGAATATCAGTTTACATTGTGTATCTTATTCAATCTTGGAAGAATAGTAGTCATTCAATCAGGAAAGATTTCAATGTTGATATCCAATCTACAAAGAAATCTACAAACAAGATTTTCTTCCTTCAAAGCAGAAAAAAAAATGAAAATCAAGAAAGATCAAAAATACTTCTCATTGGCTCATTTTGCTGTTCTGTCTTCCAAATTAAAATGAAGAACAAATGTTCCAAATTTCTTTCTTTTGAACTGAGAGAAAACATTGCTATCCAGGAGGGAAATTATTAAGGTGTTTAAGAAGAAGGGCAAGAAAAAACACCTGCCAAATACAATAAACATGTTTTGGTAGAAGCCTTGTAAAAACGGATAATTGTTTCCTAAGACAAACAGCATTCAGATATTGCAAAAAAATGCTAATAATAAAATGTGCACTTAAGGTAAACTTGACATAGTTATTTTCTGCAGATGTGTGTAAATTATGCAAGTTAGTGTAGCAGAAAGAGGCCTGTCCATATATGACAGATGCTGACTTATAAAAATTGTGAGGGGGTGTATGCGTGGGATGTTATAACCAAAACCCATTTTGATTGAAAAGCTGTTCCATGGATGACCTCTGTTGACCTCTGTTAACATTGGTTGACTCTTGGGTGTGAAACCTTGACCTTTCTGACCTTATCTTCTATCTTTGCATCCATTTGGGTAATAAAGAGAAAGAAAAGAAGCAAAACTGATGGATTACACACTCTCCCTCCCTGCCCCCTCTCTCTCTCTCTATCTCTCTCTCTCTCTCTCACTCACACTCTTTTGTCTGTCTCTCTCTCTTTTTTTCTCCCTCTCTCTCTCAATCACTCACTCACACTCTTTTGTCTGTCTCTCTCTCTCTTTCTTTCTCTCTCTCTCTCTCTTTTTTCTCTCTCTTTCTCTCTCTCTCTCTCTCTCTCTCTCACTCATTCACTCACACTCTTTTGTCTCTCATATTTTCAGAAAGTGATCATTTGCTTTTTGATAAGAGAAATAGTTATTAGAGAAAAAATGGATGATTTACTTTTGAGGAAAATTGCTTAAAGTTCAAAAATATTGAAAGAAAAGTAAAATTCAGTCAATGGCTTAAAAGTGCTTAAATATGGAGATGCGCTTCATGTACAAATAAGTCATGGATGAGCCTCGTGGATGGTTAGGAACAATAGATATAGAAAAGTTTTCATCACTCAACCCTAAAAACGTGACAAAGGTCAGAGGTCACTGACTGCCCACCATTTTTCATATTTCGTTTTTATTTCACTTGACTTTTAATTTTTAAAACTAGTTTCTCTCATCTTCAAACTTTAGTTTTGTATTTCTTTATAAAAACAACTTGAAGATAGTTCAAAGGTCAACTCACATGGTCCACAGGGTTATGAATATTTAATAATCAAAGCAAGAAACAATTGTTTACAAAAAGAAACAAATAAAAGACAAAAACTTCCTGAGATCAAATGAAAAAAACATTTGATTTTATTGCTTTGTTTCAATTCAGAAAGAAATCACTCTTATTGATCAATCATACAACAGGGCAGTGACGGAAGCGACGGTGGAGCATTGGTAAAAGTTTGGACTCTGGAATCGTATTACACAAGTTCAAATCCCAGTCAAAACCATAACATTCACATTTAGCTTCCTAGGGCAGATGAGGCTTTTTAACTGAGGAAAGCAGCTCATGTAGGTGAAGGGTAACACTAAATGTATAAAGCCCGGATAAGAGCATGTAAAACTGGCCTTGTGCCAAACTTGGTTAGTGCTCACCAAGTAAATATAATACAACAGGGCAGCAAAGGTGGAACATTGGTAAAAGCTTGGACTCTGGAAACATAGTATGCAAGTTCAAATCTGAGTCAAAACCATTACATTCACCTTTAGCTGCCTATGGCAGATGGGGCTCATCAACTCGGAAGAGCAACTCATCTAGGTGAATGGCAACACTGAATACAAAAATCAATCAGAAAAAAAGTGGGGTAGGCAAATGGACTTCAGAATTTTAAAACACAAGTTCAAATCCTAGCCATTTCATTTGCATTCGTACTAATGGACTAATACTCTTAGAAAAAGGTATGAATCTCATTCCCTCTAGCTTTGGGTTTAATCATACACGTTGTGTTATTCAAAAACCTGTGTGGGGATAAAAAGAATGTTTATCTAAAAATGATTGTTATCAGCATTAAATGACCCAAAAAGATTGATATGCCGTAGAACAAAGAATATTACTTCAAGAATATTAGTCCATTAAACGAAATGACTAGGTTTTGAACTTGCATTTTAAGATTCCAAAGTCCAACTGTTTACCACACTGTTTTATGATTGGACAATGAAAATTAATATTTTTAACTTTTAGTTCTGTTTCATACAAATCATTTTCTATGATTTTGTATCGAATGACGATGTTTATCCTTAAAATCCTTCAGGTTTAAAATGAATTTTAGAGAAATTTAATATTTTTATTATTTTCATCTCATGATTAATAAATCATTAGAAAACATACTTTTATTTTTTTATTTCTATTAAGTAAAAGAATTGATAATTTCTGCATCAAATTTATGGACTATCATTTTTATCTTTATTATTGTCAACAAAGTTTTGGTCAATGAAGCAGGAATAAATATAACATAGAAAAAAAACACCAGAATTTACAGAGACAAGGCATGAAAAAAGACCATTAGTTTAATAATGGAGTTATAGCTCCAAAATATAACTGACTACTACCTCTAATGCATAATATAGCCTTAATAAAGCTTATATTTAATACCAATAATCCTATGATGCTACAGAAGAACGACAATTTATCAATATGTGTGTGTGTGTGTTTGTGTGTGTGTGTGTGTTTGTGTGTGTGTGTGTGTGTGTGTGTGTTTGTGTGTGTGTGTGTGTTTGTGTGTGTGTGTTTGTGTGTGTGTTTGTGTATGTGTGTGTGTGTTTGTGTTTGTGTGTGTGTTTGTGTGTGTGCATGTAATTTAATCCAGTGAATTTCTTCACAGAATCTATCAACATTTAATCCCATGATTTATGCTCACAATAACCAAAGTGAAATTCCTAACTTTAAAGACATCAGTGTTTTTTCTTCTTACTTTTTGTGAATGAATTTCATTTTATGAAAATAGAAGCAAGGCTAGAGCCACCCTTTGCCTCAAAAATAGACATTTGAGAAAATTGAAGAAAACATTTAATATAGATTAGTGTAACTTAATTAAAAGCTTGTAATAAACATTTTCTAATCCTGTAGTAAATTTAATTCAAGATCATGGATTGGTATGTAAAAGCAGAAGGTTTCTTGCAATATTGTTGTAATTGTAAATCATTGCATTTTGTGACATTATGATTAGTCACCAAAGATGGCTAATTGTTTTAACCAATCGTCTTATTACAAGCAATCAATTCTATTTGTTGAGTTTTTTTATTTCTAGATTTTATCAGATAAGTTTTTTAAAAATTCAATTAAATTTATAATTAAGTTTTCATTGAAAAATCATGAAATCTGTTCTGATGAGAATTGAATTCACTTGGTTTTTGTGATTAATGTGAAAGAGAGAGAGAGAGAAAGAGAGAGAAAGAGAACGAGAGATAAGAGAGAGAGAGAGAGAGAGAGAAAGAGAGAGAGAAAGAGAGATAAAGAGAAAGAGAGAGAGATAAGAGAGAAGAACTATAAAATAAGAAGGGAAACATAAGCTTTATACAAGTATTATTCGGACTGTTGTCCTCATCCTTATCATTGTTATATTCACAACGTTTCGGCCGATTAACCCT
>JAUZSX010302318.1:0-12970 GCA_034780655.1 Idiosepius hallami | reverse complement strand
AGGGGGTACACAGGTACCGAAAGCCATAGGGCCGTAGTCAAACACCATACACACACACACATATATATATATATAGTGTGTGTGTTTGTGTACATCCATATATATGTGTGTGTACATATAAAAATATGTGTGTGTATATATATATATATATGTGTGTGTGTGTGTGTGTGTTTGTGTGTCTGTGTACATCCATATATATGTGTGTGTACATATAAAAATATATATGTGTATATATATATATATATATATATACACATTTATATAAGTATATACATGTGGAATGATGATGACTTATACGTAACATCCATTCATCAATTTCCATATTCGTTACCAATATATATTGTTGCTATATACGTCATCCTCATTCCATAAAAGATGAATTTAAATCGAATTAATCTTTAGAACTATGTGGGTTTTAGGTGTAGCGAGAAAAATATTTTTTGGCAGGTGCTCTTGAATGATATCAATTGGATTACTTGATATCAGTCTGAAAAGTGATTTTTGTACTTTATTTTTTTTTAATATTTTACATTTTTCGAAAAAAAGGGTGTATTTTTTGTTGTAGCAATGCTTTTAGTAAAAATCGGACTATTTATGATATTGAGAAACAAATGTTGACTACTATACTGGATCTATGACAGGGACGGTCTAAGAGTGGTATGGGCCCTCGGAAAGAAAGCACAATGGGTCCCATTCATTAGCCTTCATAGATTTTCTTTATTGGCAATCACTCGTGACGACTATGATAGTTCTCCAGTCGGTATGAGTTTGTCTGGTTATGTGTGGGTCCTCGGGTAGCTGTGGAGGCCGATCCTTGACCTGCAGGCTTTATTGCAGTGGAGCAAGTGTGTGCAGCCGACTGGATAGTAGAATTAGCAGATGTGATTGTGAAACATATTTGTTTTTACAGATATAACAAACTAGACACACATTATGATGCGCAGGCAAAGTGAAGTGACCATAGGCAGAGGGCATATATTAAAGCAGGGTTGGGCAACGTCCGGCTCCTGAAGGGATTTCGACTGGCCCGCCGACTGTATCCGACCATACATAGTAACGTGGTCCGTGGCCTTAGCTACGGGAAAGATTAAGATTTATAAAAAGCAATGGTAAAATTATTAACGCAAGTTACGCTTAATACAAGTCTGTGACTTTTGGGGGTTTGTTTTTATCAGCATCAACACTAGAGTTATCCTTAGCCATGCTTTTCTCATTGACTTTAGTAGCTATTGAAGTAGAATCTGAACATTATGATAAAATAATAAATTTATTAAGTACTTTTTAATCTCTATTCGTTGTAAAACTTAAAGTTTACAACTTCACATTAAACACGATTTATTACTTCATTTCTTGCATTAGACACTTTTAGTGAATAAAATGTGATTAAGATATTGAATATTATTATACATGTAATAATCCAGCCTACCAATAACTTCATTTTCCTAAATCTGACGCACCGACTGGAGAAGTTGCCCAGTTGCCCACCCCTGTTAAATGATGATTTTAAGTTCATTCACTAACTAGACATAAACAACTAAAACATTTTTTATCCCATGCATATTTTTTTTAAATCTATAAAAAAAAGAAAAAAGTTTTAACTTATTTATTTGAAAAGATAACTAACTCTGAATATCTTTTTAAATTCATTTGTCCAAAGTGACAATAGTTTTGCTTCTTTTTTCCCACCAAACGAAAAACTGAATTATTTATTATCTATCATCATCCTCCCCGCCCTGTCAAAAAAAAAAAAAGGAAAGGTGTTTATTTATTTATTTTTTTTTTTACAAATAAAAAAAATAGGTCATTAACAATAAATACTTTTAGGATAAAATAAAAAATCACTTGAGAATTTTTTTCTCTTAAATGGTGGTTGTTGTGGTATGGTGACTGACTGGATGTGGTGTGTGGGGTGATTATTGCCTGGGTGCACAGCAGTATGTCGGTGGGTTGTTGTTGCTTGTGGTGTGTGCTGGTGCACTCACTGGTGCAGGCAACAGCCAAACAACATTAAACACCACTTAACATGAACAGAAATAGAAATCAGATTAACCTCTAATTTTTTTTTAAATTAAATAATTTCACTTCCACTTTTAACCTCTGATGATCAGAGAGCACACACACACACCTGGAAAAAAACAGTAATAGTAAGCTAAATGATTATTAGTTTTATTGCTGTTAATATTATTCGTTTTCTTTTTTATTATATATTATATTTACCTGGTGAGCACCAACCCAAGTTTGGCACAAGGCACAAGGCCATTTTTTACGTGCTCTTACCCGAGCTTTTTACATTCGGTGTTACCCTACACCTAGATGAGCTGCTCTGCTGAGTTAAAGAGCCTCATCTGCTCGAGGCAGCTAAAGGTAAATGTAATGGTTTTGACTGGAATTTGAACTCGCGTAATACGATTTCAGAACCCAAGCTTTTACCAATGCTCCACCGTCGCTGCGCATTTTTTATTATATATAAATTATTTTAAAAATTAAAAATTTGTGTTTGTTGAGCTAGCAGTCAGGGCCAGCAGCATAGGCACTCACTTATTCACTAGTTTGAGGGTGAGAAGGATTATTGTTGACCACCACGCATACACACAGGTATGACAATAGCTGTTGATGAGGGGAAAGGAATGAAATCAAATGATTGTTTGAAATTGATTGGTTTTTGACTTTAACCCTTTAGACCCCAAGAGCCCTACCCCTGACAACATAAGGCAAAAAAAAAAAGACAGTAATATTTTGGCTTTAATATGTTCCTTAAATAAAACTGTTCTGAGTGACTACTTGGTAATTTTGATAAGTAGGGGTTCAAAGGATTCAGGAAGGACAGGAAGAATGAGGATTTCTTATCACCTTAATTTTTTTTCTTTTTACACAATTGGCTTATTGACTGGTGATGATGCTTTGTTGTACTCTAACTTTTCTTCGACCTTCTTTACTTGTAATTGTAAGCTGTACGTTAAGAACCCTATACAAATTTTATTTAGTGCATATTGTTTGTACTGACTGCAGGCAGCAGCACTCCAGCAGCAGTGCATATCAGGAAATGGGGGTGGGCTGGCCACTTGTAGGTAAGAGAGAGGAGGAAAAGAAGAAAAGAACGTGAATAAGGAAGCCGAGAGGGCCGCCACCCCACCAACCATCAACATAACCCCTACCCCACCACAGGCAGGTCAGGGAGGACTCTTCATCATTTTTGTATACAGTTTTAAGTTGTAGTTATTTGACAAATAAAATTTTTAAAAAACCCTTAGAGTCATACGAAACCACCTGTTATCAGCTGTTAGGGTACTAGTGGGGTTGGGCTGGTACTAGTACTAGTGGGGTTGGGCTGGTACTAGTACTAGTGGGGTTGGGCTCGTACTAGTACTAGTGGGTGTGAGACTAGTACGAGTACTAGTGGGGTTGGGCTGGTACTAGTACTAGTGGGGGTGAGGCTGGTACTAGTACTAATGGCGTGGGGCTGGTGATTATTGGCTTTGATTATCATCACATGATTTAATGTAAACTCCACATAAGCAACAAAATGACATGACATGACAATTTTAAGAATGGCAAGAGTAACAGGAACAGCTCACACACACACACACACACACACACACACACACACACACACACACACACACCGGGGTGTGAAAACTAAAAAAAAGTAAAGAAAGCTGTAGTGGGCAAAACTCGCATCATCACATATCACATCATTCATTCATCATAACCCATCAATCATCATCATCACCATCCATAGTCATCTTAAAAGACCAAAGACCTAACACTTTGGCAATTAGAAGTCAGGTGAGGTGAGGTGCTCTCCTCTCCTCCTCAGCAGGTAGCATTCAACCGTTTGGTATAATGATGGTTGGTGGTGGTTGTGTGCTGTCACTGCTTACCAAAAACTCAACATTTATTTCGATAAAAAAAATGTCCACATTCAAACAAATAAATTCTTGTTTCCACATCAGATTTTGTAAATTTAGATAATTTCTTTTTGCCAATTTGATAATACTTTTTACATGATAATAAAATCAAACCAAGAAATATATTTTCTTTACACCACCCACTACTACCACCACCACCATCAACACTATCATCAGCATCACCACCACCATCATCAACATCATCACCACCACCACCACCTCTGTAATGTTGGATAATTGATTAGCTTTTTTTTTTCTAGGGAAGAATTTTCAATTTCCTTCTTAAAGAATTTCAAGAAATAATGAATAATGACCCTGACCCTGCTTATTTGTTCCTTCAAAATACCAAGTACCTTGTCATTAAAATTATCTTTTTTTTCTTCTGTTTTAGTTAAAACTAATAATGAATGAATAAACGAATATTTTATTTCAATATTCATTCATTTATTCTTGCTTTCTCTTCACTGTTGCTCTCTGTCTCTCTCTAACTCTCACTTTCTTTTTCTTTGCTCTCTCTTCGGTTCTGTCAGTTTTACTGTTGCTCTCTCTCTTTCTTTCTCTCTAACTCTCTCTTTTTTCTTATTTGCTCTCTCTCTTTCTCTCTTCTTCAGTTCTGTAAGTGTTACTGTTCTTTCTCTCTCTCTCTCTCTCTAACTCTTCTTTTATGCTCTCTCTTCAGTTCTGTCAGTGTTACTGTTACTCTCTTCCTTATTTTTTGCTCTCTCCCTCTATCTTCAGTTCTGTCAGTATTACCGTTTCTCTCTCTCTCTCTCTCTTCTTTTTTGATGTATCTTTCTTCTTCTTCAGTTCTGTCAGTGTTACTGTTTCTCTCTCTCTCTCTCTCTCTGTCTCTCTCTCTCTCTCTAACTCTCTTTCTTCTTTTTTGCTGTATCTTTCTTCTTCTTCGGTTCTGTCAGTATTACTGTTGGTTTCATTGTTTTGTGTGCAACTACTGGAACTGTTTGTTCCTCTTCAGTCTTTAGTTTTGGCTTAAAAAAAAAACAAAACATTTTTCTTTCTTTTTTTTTGGCTCAGCTGATTTTTCTTACTGAAGAGAAAGAATAAAATTTAAGTTGCTTTCTTTTTTAATTTCTCTAAAAGAAATTTCCAAAAAGATTATTTTTTTAATCCTTTGAATCTCAACTTATCAAAAATTACCAAGTAGTCACTCAGTCGTTATATTAGAGGAAAATATTAAAGCCAAAATATTAGTGTCTTCTTTTGAATTATGTTTTTAGGGTCGATATATCGGCCTATTTGGCTCTAAAGGATTAAATTCAAAATCCAACCGTTCCTGTTCATTTATTCTTTCCATTTGTCATGTTTCTGATTTTTTTTTTTTTTAACTTCCTTCCTTCCTTCCTCATAAAACACCTGACAAATAATGGTTTGTCCTTAGGTTGACATATTCTTCAGAAATGGTAATTTAGGTGGATTGGGGATCAAAATATTAATAAAACTAGAAAAATTTTCATTTGCAAATAAATCCAATTAGGTTGTCCCATAAATTTGCTTGGGCAAAGAGATAGAGCATTGGTAAAAGCTTAGAAAATGGAATTGTATTACACTAGTTTGAATCCCAGTCAAAACCATTCTTTCTACTTTTAAGTGCCTCAGGCACATAGGGCTTCTCAACTCAGGATAATATCTCATCTAGGTGAAAAGCATTACTGATTAAAAAAGCCCCCAAAAAGTCCTCCACGTTGGGTGTTGAGCATAGGGCTAACAACTCTTTCTTGTAAAAACAAGTATGCTTCAGAAACAGCAAAAAAAACAAAACAAAAACAAATTGGCTGTAAAAAAAATTGGGTGTAAAAAAAAAAAAAAAAAAAAAAAAGCTTACTCACTAGGAACAACACAAAATTTTTCTTCAAAATAAAGAACCTCATTTTCCAAGATTTTCTGCCATTGATCTGCAAGTTTTCAGATAGATAAAGGGACATTCAAATGGCTTTGAATCCAAGAATTCATGGAACAGTTCTTTGACATTTTTGGACAAGCTAATTGGATGCTTTTAATTGAAAAGCCTTTTTAATTAACTTTCAGCTTCTTGTTTTCTAAAATGATCATTAAATGGAGGGGTTGGGGTGCCTAGCTTGCTGGCTGTTCTTTATGCTTCTATAACTAGCTGGTTTTGATAAACCCTGATGTATCACTAGTGTGACCAGACCATACTTTCATAACATTGTAAATAGTTCCTGACATAGGCTACATACTATGGTTTTCAAGTTTTTAGGCAAATGATTCATTTTGATTTTATTTATTATTTTTTTATTATTTGTTATTTGATTTATGACATATCAACCTTTAAAGGCCATTTTAATGCTGAAAGCAATCATTTTTGAGAAATATTCATTTTATCCACTTGTAGATTTTTGAATAACAGTATATGCACTTTTTAACCAAGAGCTGGAGGAAATTTGTGGAGTCATACCTTTCCTAAGAGTATTAGCATAAATCTGAATTTGAATGAAATGATTTGGGTTTGAACAGGTGTCATACGATTCCAAAGTTTGACTGCGTATCCATTGTCCCAAATAGACCTTTCCTTAAGCAAATAATGCTTGATGTTTGTGTCCTATGTGTGTAGCATGACAGCCCACACCTCGAATCACATATTTTAAATCTGGTTTGGCTTTTTTTTTTCTATTATTTTGTTGAGTTTTTTCTCTGATTTGAGTTTTTTTTTCTAGCAGTTGATTAAATGTTATATTTACTTAACAATCCAAGTTTGGCACAAGACCATTTTTACGTGCTCTTACCCGGGCTTTTTACATTCGGTGTTATCTTTCACCTACATGAGCTGCCCTCCCGAGTTAACGAGACCCATCTGCCCTAAAGTGATAGTTATGGTTTTGACTAGGATTTGAACTTGCGTAATACGATTCCAGAGCCAGAGCTTTTACCAAGGCTCCATCATCGCTGCCCAAATAGAAAAATATATAGATAGTCAGATGTTTTTTTGTCTTATTTGGCATAATTCTTTTGAAGCTTTCATAGTATAATCATATTCTATAAATGGCTTAGTATCCAACGTACTAGGCTCCAAAAGAAAACCCACTTATTTTTCACATTTATTTTTTAAAAATTAAAGCCCTACAAAGATAGGAGTGGTACTGTTAAAACAAGGAACCTTCTGTGCCCCCAAAATTAATTTTTCTACAGTAACACCCATTCTCAATGTACTTTATCCAGCCATAAGCAAGGTGGTACATTTTTGTGTCTTGAGAATCACATCTCTGTCACCATTTTAGAATAAATGATCCATCCCCTGACCATGTTGAAATCAACTTCATGGGGTTTGTAAATGTTTAATAGCTGCTGGCGAATGTTGATCTATTCAATTTTTTCTACATGTAGGTATTTAATGATTGTGTTTCTGTTTCTTGTGCATGTCCATGACAGGGGTTGCTTTCTGAGTGTCCCACATTGTCAATATCTGCTAACAGAGATGAAACTTTCAAGACCTGAATGCATAAGTTCAGACA
The DNA here is from genome assembly GCA_034780655.1 of Idiosepius hallami. Classification (NCBI taxonomy): domain Eukaryota; kingdom Metazoa; phylum Mollusca; class Cephalopoda; family Idiosepiidae; genus Idiosepius; species Idiosepius hallami. The sequence goes on along the minus strand of JAUZSX010302318.1, from coordinate 5,574 downwards.
TAATAACAATACAATTTGCAATTCCCCTCTGATCCACTCAAAAAATACCAGGCATTATTTTTGGAACAACCCGTGTAATGTATTTATAGTAAAGTATTTCTTTTGTTGGAACAGGTATAGAATATTATGTCAATTGTTTATTCATAGACCTTTTTTTTTTTTTTAGTATATAATCTTTATTTTTTAGATCAAATTTGATTCAGGGTTCATACAGACTTGAAAAGTCCTTGAATTTTAAGTTTTGTCTTGAAAAGGCCTTGATTTTATTATTGCTTTGGAAATTCCTTGAAAATGTAGAAAATACCTTGAATATGCCTTAAATATGTTAGGAAAAAAATTTTGGAAAAAAAATGAACTGGCTAAGTTTAAAGAAAAGCTTGAAACTAAGCAAGAAGAACTAAGACTTTGTCAAAGACACTGAATGACATTGTGTTATGTCGTGTAAAGTTTAAGCTGTAAATAGATGATCAGTTTCATTGTGTGATACTGTATGGAACTTTGTGTGAACTTTATGCAAATAACTGCTTGTCCTTTAAACTACTTCCTAAAAAAAGAGATGAAGGAAAATGCAATGACTTGTCCTGTTGTCAGTAACTAAGATTTTTTTATTATTTTATCGCTGTTTATGTATCAAATTTTGCCTTGAAAAGTCCTGGAAAAGTCCTTGAAAATAGATATTGGAAATCTGTATGAACCTTGGAAACTGACTTTGGGGATTTCTTGGGTAGTCTTTTCTGTTTTTTAGATTTTTCTATATCATATTTACTTAGTCGAGCACCAAACCAAGTTAGAAACAAGGCTATTTTTACATGCTCTATATATCTGGGCTTTTTTAATTCAGTGTTACCCTTCACGTAGATGAGTTGCTCCCCTGAGTTAACGAGCCCCATCTGCCTGAGGCGGCTAAAGTGAATGTAACGGTTTTGACTGGGATTTACTCTCTCATACTACGATTCCAGAGTCCAAGCTTTTACCAATGCTTCGCTGTCTCTACCCAGATTTTTCTATATAGCAGAAAGCTTCCTGTTTTAATTCTTTCTTTTTTTTTTTAATTATTAGTAGATATAAATCTAAGCTTTTAGGATGTGTGTCTTTAATGAATTATATTTGTATAAGTTTTATTATTGACTTTTAGTAAATTGTACGGTAGCAGCTTATTTTAGTAGATAGAGAAATAATTTGGAATTCTTTGTGTGTGTTTGTGCGTAATAGATATATAAAATATAAGAAATGGAAAAGAAATTCTGACAATGTGTTATTATTCATCGTCAAAATTCATAATAATATAGTAAATGATGATATATTAAAAAAATTTAAAAAAAAACAGTGAGATATGCTCCGACAAAACTGTAACTGAAACATTATAGCGTCGACATATGTCCATGTCATTTTTGTTTTTTCTTTACATACACATATATATATATATATAATAGAAAAATTAATTAGAAAAATAAAAAAACCTAACTCTTCTTTCATATTATTATCTTTATTTAGAAATCTATATTTTCCTATTTTCAACATTTAGATTTTAACTTTAAGTAGAATTTCCCACGTAACTTAATGACGTAATAGATCCTATGTTTATCTAAAAAAACTATTTATATCTTTAAAATTTTCTTTTCTTTTTTTTTTTTAAATATTTCATTTCTTATCATATTATTAAAAAAGACCTTGTTTCTAATAAGACCTATGGACAAAAAATAATAATAATAATAAATGTGCCCTGAAGAAGGAAAAATCTGAATTGCGTCGGCACTGATATATATTGTTGTTTTTTGTTTTTTCTAATTAATTTTTCGATCACAAATGTGTATGTGTGTTAAACATTCTGACAAATATACAACTAATCCTGGTGTATTGCGCATATCTGTATAGAGAGTTTCTTGCTTTTGTGATCATCAGACCGATTTTGGTCTGATGATTATACAAATAAGAAATGGACAATAACTAAAGGCTATTGACTCTATGTCTATTCTTACCAAAATAATACCACAAATTTTAATCACTTATAAATGTGGCTCATATAATTCTAATAGATGAATTTATATATATATTTATATATAGCAAATCGCTATCAGCATTCCATGATGAACATTGAACACTCAGTAAGCGCTCAGGTCCTCCAGTCATGCTATATTTTTAAATAAATTACCAACAGATGTTAAAATGATCATATGCAAAATTGAAGGGCTTTAGAAAGAATAAATTTTACAAAAAGATGTGTGTAACACAAAAAAATTATAATTATAGAATTGAAATATGATTATATTACTAAAATTGCCTAACTAAAAAAACTCTCCATATAACCAACATCCCAAGATAATTTCCATATCAATAATTCAATTAATATATTGTTTTATTCAACCACAGGCATTATTGAAAATAACCTGAACAAGTTTTTTGTCAAAACTGTCACTAACTTCCCTCTCACTATTTAAGACATATCTTTACCAATAAAGAGAAACAGCTTTACAAATTCTTTGATGTTAGTGTATAAGCCATTGAATGCAGAAATTGTTTCCAGGAATATATTGGCGAATCAATGAAAAAGAGAATTTACAAACATTAAAATTTTTACCCTAAATAAAGCCTAGGCGGCGCATTGGTAAAAGCTTGGAACATGGAATCATATTACGCAATTTCAAATCCCAGTCAAAACCATTCCATCCACCTTTAGCTGTCTCTGGCAGAGGGGGCTCGTTAATTTGAGAGAGTGTCTCATCTAGGTGAAGGGCAACACTAATTTCAAAAGCCTAAAAAAGTCCTCCAGTTTGGGGGTTGAGCATAGGGCTAGCGACTCTTTCTCGTAAAACAAGTATGCTACAGAAACAGCAAAAAACAATTGCTGCTCAATACACCATTGGCTGTAAAAGTTATATAAAAAGGCTATTTTAAAAACTAATTATTTTCATTTTAAAGATTCTAAAATACATAACAGAATAAGAGAGATGATAGAAGTAGATGTTATCCTTAATTACCATTCTATTCAATGGAGATCAGACATTTTATTATAAGTAAACTAATAATAGCCAAAGAAAAAAAGAAGTCTCTAGAGGATTCTTGTATGTTTTCCAAGTGGGCAGAAGTCGGAACTTTTTGTAAATATTATCAGAATTTTTTTTTGTTTCTAAATTATCTGAAATATTTTCCCAACTTTGTCTGAAATGATTAATGTCATTAGCATTAGATGACCCATATGTATTGATATGCACTAAAGAACAATCAATGTTATTCGTTCAATACTTACATTGGAGAAGTTCATTATTTTTATCTATTTACTGACTTTATTTAACTTCTTGATATTTAAACAAAAATTTTAATCTATAGTATTATTATCAGAATTAAAATACTTTATGTACAGTTATATAAAAATTTGGAAAAAGACATCCTCTGAAGAAAGGTAGATGTTTGGCACTGAGGATGGAGGAGAGGTAAAAGCTTAGACTTTGAAATCGTATTATACGAGTTCAAATTCCAGTCAAAACCATCACATTCACTTCCAGTCGACTCATTTATCTATTTATTATTTAAAAACGTTCATCTATTATTTAAAAACTTTTCTTCGTATCTTCTTTGTGCTTTTAAAAAAATATTTTTTAAGCAACAATTACCCCTCTTAAGTTGCTAAAATGATTTACACGGTCAAATTGCATTTGAGACACCCGTTCCTGTCAGATCAGTGAAGTTAACCAATGTCAAGCCTGGCCAGTAGTTAAATGGGTGACCATTTAAAAATAACAGTGTACACAGTTCAATTTCTTATTTTCTTCTGGAAATATAGCTTCTACTTGATCTAGCCATGCGCAGTGCCTGTAAATCGGAAATTCAAAACCGGATGTAGAACCCGTTCAAACAGGATGATCTTATCTATTTAAGTATATAGATAAACAGGAAAGAAATTTAGTTTAAAAGAAAAAAAAAATAGATCAAGGTGTATTTAGTTTTTTTGCTTGATGTAACAGTTTTTTGTATTTGCCTGGTGGGGTGATTAGCCCTGTAGGCTAGCCAGCTGGTGCTTGGCACCTTGCTGGCACATTGGTACAGTACCTGATATTCTTAAGAAGTCACCCATCTTACTACTGAACAGGCTCTACGTTGCTTAAATTCGGTGAAATAAAGTTTATTGGTATTAGAAAAATATAAGGTTCATTTCAAAATAATATTTCTTTTTTTAAAAGTGAGCTTTTTTTCTGCATGAGGGAATTCAATAACTGATCTCTGCTTCTGATGCACATCCATGGTTGTTTTCTTAGTGTCTCACATCATCACCAGTCATGAATGAATGTTAAGTCATCATAACAATGCAATTTGCAATTCCCTTTGATTCTTTTGGACAAAAAAAAGCATAACCCTGGTAATTAAAATTTTCTTTGATGGGTCTCATCAACCCTGATTTTTTAGAATTAGTGTTATCCTTTTAGCTAGATCAGTTACTCTCTCGAGTTATCAAGCCTAATCTGCCCAGGCAGCTGAGAGTCAATGAAATGGTTTGTACTTGGGTTTGAACCCTTAGAATATGATTCCTAGGGCCAAGCTTTTACCACTGCTCTACCTTTGGTACTCAAATTGCTTATGCAGAAACTGATAAAAAAAAATTTTGGTATTTTTTCTTGAGTTTGTGACTGAGGTTCATTCATAATCTATTAAGTTGGCAACTAAGTTCTTGCCGTTTTGTTTAAATCTATCACTGTTAGTTTTCATTTCAAGAGAGAAAGAGAAAGTTTAAGTCAGAAAGAGGGGGTGAGATAGTGTGAGTGTCTGTGTGAGTCTCTCTGTGTGTGTGTGTGTGTGTGTGAGAGAGAGAGAGGGGGGGGAGAAAACAAAAGAAAAGAGTAAGTGAAATACAGAATTATAGTGTGTATTTGTGTTTTGGAAAAAGAAGAGTGAGACAGAGAGAAGGGGGATAAAACTGTGGAAGAGAGAGGAAGTTTAAATTTAAACAAAAACGGCAGGAACTTAGTTGCCAACCCAATAAGTTCATTACTTGACAATGTCACTTCATTTCAAGTGTGTGTTAAAGTACACCTGATTGCTTCGTGGACTTTTGAGAATCTACAACAAAAGTGCTTTTGACTTTTTCTTTCTAGAAATTATCAAACCTTTCAAAGATAGAGAAGGTAATTGAAAAAGAAAATCAGAGATTGATTTAACAATTAAAACCATTTCTTAAATTTTTTTAATGAGATTTTAGTTTTATTCATTCAAATATAAAATTTAACTTGAACAAAAATCATCATAGTTTAATTTCTAAGTGCTTAAAAAAAAAAAAGAAGAAAACAGTTTCTTAATATCAATGTAAAAACAAAATAAATTTTCTCTTTATACTACACTAACCACATTCAAGCCTCAATTTTCCAGTATATAAATAAACCGAAACATATACTAGTTAGTGGACCCGGATGTGGTTAGTGTGGTGTGATAAGCATGTCTTTGGTTTGATGATTGACTAAGTAGGGAAATATTGATAAAGGCAGTTGACACCATGTTTACATTGTTCATTAAACCCACTCGGGACGACGGACTCGTAAGCCATCCGTCTAAGAGAAGGAAACTCTGACATAAAACCTGCACTCC
>JAUZSX010302297.1:0-12971 GCA_034780655.1 Idiosepius hallami | reverse complement strand
GGGAAAAATCTGTTTTGCGTCCCTCGGGGACTTTTAGAGAGCTAGGGGTACCACGCACGCGCGGCTTGTTTTTTTTTAAATTCAACAAAATAATGCCTAGTTTTTATTCTTGTTTGTATCTATATCTGCAAAAAAATTTTTCGGTAATATTGAATGAAAATGCATTTTGATTTATTTTCTACATAATATTTTAGCTGCAAGATCTCTCCCATTTAAGCTAACTATTAAACCTTTGGACCCTAAGAGATCAATATATCGACCCTGACAACATAAGGCAAAAGAGGACACACTAATATTTTGTCTTTAACATATTGCACTAATATGACTCTGAGTGACTACTTGGTAATTTTGTTAAGTCTGGGTTCAAAGGATTAATTACTTTAGGATTTTATTTTCTAAAGCAAATCATCTGTTTTCTAAACAGTAGCTTTTTTTTATTGTTTATAAAACGAAATAAACCTCAATTATATTGCAGGAAATTATTTCTTACATACTAATGTATTTTTTAAGGTCTCCATCCCATCCCTTCTGGCTACATTTCCTTGATTTAGACGAAGAAAGAGGGGTAAGTTTATTGCCCAATATCTAGTAAGAAAAATGATGTCTGGGTGAGGTGAAATGGCTTAGTTTAAACTTGGCTTTATCATTAACTGTAAGTTTTGTCTAAGTAATTAAAACTAATCCTGTATTCAGATTTTTTTATAGCCAACCAAATGTATTGCAATAAAACAAATCCTTTTCTTAGATACCAATATGTTAACACCCATCTGAAAAATAATGATTATTCTGAGTTATATAGCATGCCAAAAGTTTTATTATGTTGAATGTTCTTATTTAATTATGGCAGTGGTGGGTGACCTTATATTCAAACTGGACTTTTTATTACCTTTTTTTTTTTTTTTTTTTGCCCATAACCTAAAAAGTTTGGCAGGCTGAAAAACTCATCAATCTATTCATTAAACAATTTATTTATGAAATATTTACACATTAATTCTCTTTCTTTACCCTTTTTTTTTATTTAACTCCTGACTGATTTTTCTCCTTAATTTCTTTATTTTCTCTTAATTGAAATATCTTTTATTTCACTGCCTCCAGTTGTTCAATCAAATAATTGCCTTATTTCTTTTAGTCACTTTTTATTTTATTTTTGTTGTTGTTGATTTGCAAACAAAGGCAATAAAAATACAATTTTTATCTGTTTTTTAAGATAAAATCTTAAACTGGTTTGCAAGCCTGAAACTGTCCTCTTTGCCTTTGTCAATGTTTTAATGTTTTTCCTCAGATTTATTGTAGATTTGATTTTAGTTAAAGTAGGCTAATATAGCACTCTAACAGACATCATTGTGATAAAAAAGTCTTATCTTAGAAATAGCTATAAGTCATTGAATATTAGTTTAGTAAGTAGTACTTTAATTTTTTAACCCTTTTAACCGCTACTTATCAAAATTACCAATTAGTCACTCAGACCAGTTATAGTAGAGCAACATATTAGGATTTAAGATATTGGTGTGTCTTCTTTTGTCTTATATTCTCAGGGCCAATATATTGGCCCTTTAGGGTTCAAAAGGTTAATATTCAAATATGAAATCAAATAAATGTTCTAAGGCAAAAATAAATTTGCTATACACCTCTTGGTGCCAAAAAATCTCCAGGCATGTCATCAGTGTTGAAAGCCACATCATAAAGGGTTTCAGGCCTGAAATTTACATACCCCTTCAGTGGGTGACCTGACCATATCCTTTTCGAAATACGGTCCATTCCTGGATTGAGTAAAAATAAAGCTACATAATGCTACTATTTTTTTTTTTATAGAGAAACGTGGTTCAGGACCATTTGATGTTTCTTAGTCGGGGGTTAAGAGACAATGGGATAATCCCATTCACACTAGGTAGGAAAGAAGAGAGAAAAGAAAGAAAAATCGTTATTATTTTGGCGCAAAATGCAAGCGATTGCATAGTCCCTCTGCTTTGGAGGAAAGAAAAAACTTTAAATTCAATAATCATGTATGTCAAATATATAGGTAAAAAAGATATTTGCTTTCTATGACTAAGTTTTGATTAAATGTTACTGAATTTTGTCTGGCTTGTGTCTAATTTATCCTGATTAAAAGAAAGTTAAAAACCGTTGGATACAATAATCACTGATGCCAAATATACAGGCAAAAAATTCATTTGTTGCATATTTCTTGAAGTGTTTAGGTTCTGATCAATAAACAACCTTAAATACATATTGATTTTAAGTAGTAAAAAACAGATAATGTATAGAAAGCTTATTGGTTTAAAATGACAAGTTAAAACCCTGTTTTTTTTTTTTTATAACTAGACAACCTTGTAACCAGATTAACTTAAATGATCATCCTCTCTTTACTAATTCAAGGTGTCAATTCAATAGGTTCAATTCAATCTACCCACATAAATATCTTTTTTCACTCCTTCCTGCTTAAATTGCCTTTTGCTATTAATCCTAGTTTGGAGTCTTTTTATTGGATTATTTTACTGGGCCACAGGAATCAATTTGTGTTGGCATGAGGGCCGCACCCCTACAACCTACAATATTAATCAAAGTCATTCAATCAAAATTATTGCTGAATATTTTCATTTTACTGGTAATTTAAAAACATGCAATAGTTAGGTCATATTGTAGAATGCAAGTTAAAGGTACTTGTAGTTAAACAAAAAATATAACAAAGCATGGAAATTAGCTATGGGGCCGCAATTCTGCTTCCTGGGGGGCCGTATGTTTGACATCTCTTCTGCGGGTCACATTGCTCAACCCAGGCATTAATACATGAGCTTCGGAGCCACATGCCAATCTCTGACTTGCACCGGTCCAGGAAGTGACGTCATCGACGGAAGTGACATCATGTACACATCCACTAATTCCATACGGGGCGGGCATCTCCAACATAGTATAAAAAAATATAGTAAATCTGTATATAAGAATGAAATGAGAAAAATAAAATACTTTTTAGTCATTTTTTTTATCACCTGTCACTGTTTTACTTACCTCTAACCCTTATTCTATGTTTTAAGGAGTAACAAACAAGTGGCAAAATAAATTTTGAAAATATTCCAAACATATCAACTCATGAATTTTGTATTCAATAATTTTAAATAGGTTATATTTCTTACATTATGACATTCTCTTGTATAAGTACAGACCTTGTAGCTCAATTGGTAAAACATCAGACTTTTAGAATAAAAATAATGAAGGCAATCTGAAGGTCTGGAGTTGGATTTGTTCTGCAAGCTTGGGTGCCAATGTGTATATAAACCTATACATATATACATTATACATAGGGGAGATTGGGGTAAGTTGGGCATTGGGGTAAGATCATTGAAAATGATAATCAGCTGTGATTTTCATGAGTCGATGTGAAATGGGCATACCTAACCAACTTATCCCAACTGCCATTGGAACAAGCTTGGTTAATTTCAAGGCTGCAGATATAGAGCAAAACCAATAAAAAATTAACAAGTCCATTTCCTTGGTCATTATTATAAAATTGAATGTCCAATGTATATGTGTGTGTGTGACTGGTTCAGGTTTAATCATCTTCTGAAACCTTAGAATTGTGGAAATAAATCCTTCAATGTTGATATAATAATGATTTTAGCCTTTAAAAGTAATCCACAAATCTGTTGATTCAAAAATTGGTTTTGTTTAAAGATCAACTATGTACAACTGATTTGCACATTGTTACATTTTTGCTGTTTCTATCTACATTTGTATAACAATGCTTCCACTAATTGGGGGATTATAGCAATTAGTGTTAAACCAAAGAATAAAAAGTGTTGAGTTATATTTATCTCACAGCAAAAATATGCAGTTGATATAATAGACAAAATAGGGATTATAACTGTTTTAGATGTCATCGGCGGTCACTCGTGTTTGAGTATGACTGTCCTCTGTTTTGGTCCCTGTTGACCCTTTTGGGAAGATGCCTGCACGTGATGTCTTTTAACGTATGGAAACTGATGCACCTGCAGTCACCACACGGCCCCTAGGAGGACCTGGTTCCAATGACATGGAGAGAACCACGACGACTGGAGGCTATCCTCTGTTGCAGCCTTCGTCCGCTTTCAGTGCCGTTGTGTCATTGTAGACATCACCCGCTGTTGAGGTCTTGCACCATTTATCCCATAGCTGGAGGGAAGATTTGGCTTTATTCCTTTCCCAAGGGTATTAGTCAACATGTGAATGTAGACGGAACAACTTGGATTCGAATTAACGTAGCACGGTTCCGAAGTCCGATTGTCTATCCACTGAGCCACGTCGACCACCCATTTCTTGTACAAAGCTTTCAAAAGTAATTTTTTTTTAAAAATCGTTTGGTTTGAGGCAAATAAAGAATCATTTTTGCTCATGGGTGCTTAAAAAAAAAAAAAAGAAAAAATGTATTATTTAATATGAATAGTAATAATTAGAAACAATATTATTGTTGGTTTTGGATTATATCTTCTAAGAATACCTTTATTACATCTGAGAATCGTGCACTTTCTAGATTCTTTATTCTTCAATGCTTATGTATAGGTGATTATTCTTCAAAGGAAATGAATTGTCATACTAATTAAGCGATATGAATGTCACATGATCTTTTTAAATTTTTGTTCATTATTTCTTTCTCTCTTTCTCAAACACATTTTCATAGACATTGTCAACTACACATAAAAATAAATCTATTATGTACATATACAATTTATTCTTTATGTAAAAAGTGGATTATTTTGTTCTTTTCTCCATCCTTGTTAGAATTTTATCTGATTGGATTTTATTTTAAATTTGTATTGGAAAACAAAACCTGATTTAATTTAAATTTCTTCTTCCAATCATTTAATTCTTCTAAACCCAATATTTACTTAGTTATTAACCTTTGGACCCCCAAGAGCTGATATATTGGCCTTATTGACTTAGTGAAAAAGATAACAGTGCTACTTTTGCTTTTTATGGTCCTGGTCAGTCTTAAATAGAATGGCTGAGATTGGCTAAATTTGGAGTTACTGTTTTTTATGTCACAGGATCCAAAGGTTTTTTATAACTGTTATTGCAACTTGGAGTAATCTGGTTTCAGGGACAAGAAGAGGTGCCTAAAAAAAAATCTACTCATGCATTTGTTTTCTGTTTAATTTACACCTGCAATAAAAAAAAAAAGATGTTAGAGCTACAGTTAAAGTAAGAGTACATTATTTTAAGACTACATATTTATCAAATATATATATATATAATGAATAAAATATAGTAATAGTACTGATGTAAAAATAACCTGAGTAAATAAACAAAACAAAAAACAAACAAAAAAAAACTTAAATTTTCAATAAAGATTATATTATTAAGTTTCAATTGGTTATGTCAAGCACGAGGAAGAGCAGCACCATCTTTCCCTTCATTTTAGTTATGTTTTTAACATGGTGGTCTATGTCCCATTCTCGCCATCTGAGGCTGTAGGACATCAAAAAGTCTCTAAAGTTATATTCAAACATTTATCTGACAAAAAAATGTGTATATATAGTATTACTGCCGAGTTTACTTGCCTAGTTCCATATTTTTTTAATAGATATATCTAATTTTTTTTATTTTGTATTTTTTTTTCCCTTTTTTTTTTTTTTTAAATTATATCATTTTAAAATTTCTTTTTCATTTTTTTTGTTGCTCATATTTTTTTAAAATTTATCTTAAAAAGATGTATTGTACTAAATAAGATTGAATAGATTTTTGTATAGATTTATTTTTACAATAAATAAACATCAGATAAATTTTGTTTTTATCAATGAAAAAAAGTATATATGCAGTAGAGTATAAACATTAATCTTTTTATTCGATTAAAAAAAAAAAGATATTTATTTAGTTTCACTTTTTAAAAAATTATTTTGTGAAGAATATTTTGTTCTCACTGTGTTTTTTTGTCTTCAATGGTTTCATTTTTTCTTCTTTTTTTTTTTAATTTCCTTTATTTTGCATTCCTTTTTTTTTTTCTTCTTCCTTTCTTTTCATTCCTCTCCCCTTTACTTCTTCCTCATTTTCACCTTTTTCTTCTTCATTTCTTCTTCATTTCTGCTTTTCTCTTCTTTCCCTCCCTTTTCTTTTTGCTCTCCCCCTTTTCCCCCCTCTCTTCCTCCTCTCCACTTTTTCTTCTCTCTCTCTTTCCTTTTACCTATACTTCCTCTCTCTCTCTTTCCTTTTACCTATACTTCCTCTCTCTCTCTTTCCTTTTTCCTATACTTCCTCTCTGTCTCTTTCCTTTTTCCTATACTTCCTCTCTGTCTCTTTCCTTTTTCCTATACTTCCCCTTTCTCTCAACTTTTTTTCTTTTGTTGAATATCTTACTAAATCAAAGGTCAAATCTAAATGTATTTATTTCTACTTATGGTTCTCCATTCAGTTTACATATGACTTTTTTTAGTAAATATTGGTTTTATTTACCTTAATCAACCAACAGTTTTTCTCTTTTGATTTTAGATTGATAGCATTCTATTGATTGGCATATTTTTTTTGTTTTTACATAGGTCATAATATTTAGTACCCTAAACATAGGTGATGCTAATTTGCTGTCAGAATGAAATTAATTGATGACTTTTTAACATAATTTGCAAATGATGATTTGTCATACTTTGTTTGAATTGCATAATCAGTTTGATTTGGCGAGTCAAGATAAACACAAAAGGAAATAATCTCAATAAAATAGATATTGTGTTTCATTTATTCTCTTTTGTTTTTTTTTTACTCTTTTAATTTATCCAATTGTTCTTCAAAAAGTTTTTTTTTTCTTTTTTCTTTGCACATTGCCAAAAGCTTATTAAGATAATTCACCTTTTTTTCTTTGCTATTACTAAAATCATTGATTTTTGGCAATGTTCCTTCCCTCTGATAAAAATATATACAATCTTGCAGGCAACTCTTTGGGAAAAAGTAATTGAAACTTTCACTTGATATAAGAAAAAGCTAGAAAAATGCACTGTTTAGAATAGTAAAAATAAAATGAAAAGCCAAAATGAACTTCTGTTCTCAGTTTTCTTGAAATTTTTGGACACCTGATATTTATTCACTTTCAATTGCATTTGTTAAACTATAATCTGATGATTCTTTTTTTTTTTAGAATAGTGTCTTTTCAGGCTAATTTATAGACCATAACATTATTATATATTTTAAAATATACAATACTATCAAGAAAATTATATTTCTTAATATGGATGGATAGATCTTCTATATATTGATGGTCAGCATTATTTTGCTCATCTTTATTTGCTTATTGAAAAAATTGTATAATACCTAATAATTTGTGTTTCCTATTATTATTATTATTATTATTGAGGATTTGCTACTAACTGAAACCAAATTTACTCTTTCTACAAATTTCTTTATTTACTGTTTGACTAAATCTTAAGAAAATAGTTTTTTGGTACCCCGATATTTAATGAGGGAAACCTATGTTTTGAGGCATGTTTGTTCATTCGTTCGTGTTTTTCTCTGCAACCATCCGTTCAATTTTTCTGAAATTTTGCATGAAGTTCTAACTTCGGTCAAGTTCGAAAGTGACATTTTTTGAAATAAAAACATGTTAGGCCCCCAGGGGGTAAAAATGCCCCTAAACAGCCAAAAATAACCTTTTCCGGCCTATAACTTTTAATCCATCCGTTCAATTTTTCTGAAACTTGGCCTAAATGTGGAGGGTATTATTCATTTCACAAATTGAATAGTTTTTACCCCGGGAAAAATCTGTTTTGCATCCCCCGGGGACTTTTAGAGCTAGAGGTACCACGCACGCGCGGCTTGTTTTTTTATTAATGTGATTATTGTTTAGGTCAATAGTTGTTCTGTTTTAAACGAGGGAATGATTATTAAATCTTTTTTTCTAATAGGTTATACTGAGGTTTACTAAACTATTACCAATAAAAAATAAAACAAAACAAAACATTTTTCCATAGATTGGGATCTTTTTTAATGTTCCTTAGACACAACTATGTTTTCAATTTAAGTTTATGAAATTATTTTATATTTGCCCAATTTAGAGATTATTTTCGAAGCCTAGTTGTTTACATGAAATAACATAGTAAACACTTTTTATACTTGCGACATATTTGTATTTGAGTGTTTAATAGAAATTTGTAGTTACTAAAGGTATCCACTTTGTATTATCTAAAATAGATATTTCTTTTAGTTTTGGGAAATACTGTCTTTGAATGATTCTTTTTTTTTTTTTAATGATAGAAATTTTTCAATTCTAATTAAAAAATTTAATTTAATAAAAGGTTTGTGGTTTAATAGTTTCAAATTTTGGGGCAAGAACACTAAAACCTTAATTATAATTGAGCATAGTTTTTTTTTCTTATCATTTTGCTTTATATTTAGTTGATGATATCAGATGATAAACCAAATTGAAATCTATTAATTTCCGATTTCTTCTGATTACCACTTAATAATCCATATCTATTTTTGTAACTAATCAATGATATTAGCCTTGGTGCTATCTTTGATTCTGAACATGTTTTTTCAGTGCTTTTGCAAATGGAGAAATATTTTTTTTTTGCTCGGGGACTTTTCATCGGTTTTAAGACAGCAATTTGATTGGCTAGGGTTAGGTTTTAGGCTTTAGGGTTCGGACAAATTTCTCCATTTGCTTGTTCTGCAAAAGTGGCGTTTTTTTCTTTTAACCTTGTTCAAACAGATCTTTTCTTTCATTCCAGAATGAATAAATTCCTTTGAAAATATTTGTCTTGGATAGATGTGAAGTCTAGATAATTGTTTATAGATAATCTGATAATCTACTTCAGTGAGCAATAAACTAATAAGTGTAAAGTATTTTTTTTAAACTCAAAAAGAAATAGAAACTAACTGGATGTATATATTATCCCCCTTCCTCTCCTTTCACTCTAAAAGGAAAAGTCTAGTTGAGTAGCTTAAAAATTGTGACCTGTTTAGATAAATATCAATGTCATTATTATGGGGCAGTGCACACTGAAATTGCAATCAGATAAAGATAAGCTTCAAAGAGTGAATGCTGGTTTAGGTAGGACAGTGAAACATAAGCCCTGGGTCAACAGAGAGTAATTGGGATACTCAACTGGAGTCATTTTTTAAAATGTTATTTTAGTAAATGAAATTTATTTTCAGATCCCCTTGGCTTGAATAAATTCAGCTATGTGTTTCAAAATTTGACTTCTTTCAGATATGCAATAGATGGACAAGGTGTGTTTTTTTTTTTGTTTTGTTTTTAGCATTTTAGAGTCATTACTGGATGGAAATGTTTCCCCATACTTCTAAAGATTAACCTAATTTCTTTAAAAGGGTATAATGTCTAAAATATTAAAGATAGTTTTTTTTTTTTTTCTTGGACCTTTATATGCCATTAAATATAGACTTTGTTCACCAAATTTATTGATTTAAAGTCTATAAATATTCAAAATCCATTATGATTCAAAATCAATTAATAGAGAAATATTTGCATACCAAAATAAGTAAAGATTATTTGTAGCAACATTTTGAATTTGGAACTAAATCCAATAAAAGGAATGAATCATTTTTTGATATGAAGTTAATCCAAAGTTAAATCATTTTTACTGTGAATGTCATTGCATGCAGCTAAAATAATAATAGCCTTCAAGTTGCACTTTGAGTAGACTTTTAAACTAATGGATAAATATTTGTGGGATTTAGTTGTATAATCCTAAATTGTTTTAGTTGTATAATCCTAAATTGTTTTAGTTATGCTGACTCATTCTTACAGATTATGACGATATCTACTTAGTTAGGCACAAAGCTAGTTTTAGGTGCCCGTTGGGTTTTTTGTAAACAGTCTTCTTCACCTAGATGAGTTACCATCTGTGAGCTGATAAGTCTCATCTACCTGGGTTTATGGAATCCGTGTAATCCTTAGATGAGTTACTCTCCTGAGTTATGGGCCCCATCTGCTCAAGGCAGATGAAAGTGAATGTTATAGTTTTGACTGCGATTTGAACTCGTGTAATATAATTCCCAAGTCCAAGCTTTTATTCCACTGGTCTCTCCTTGGTGCCTACAATATTACAGAGCATGAGGTTATACTGCCAAAAAACCATTGCTTCTTAGATTTAAGATGGACGGTAAGAAGATAGGGGGGAAAAATATTAGTTCTTGCAGAAACAACTTATTTTTGCTTAATATCATGACACCTATAACTAAAACCCAATCTATTTGAAATTTACATAGGTAAAAATAATCAAATAAGTAAACTAGTAACATAACCCAATGACGAACGGGAATGATCTCTTATTTATTTTTGCTGCTTTAAGATATTGTAAAAACTATTTTATCAATAAAGTACAATATCAGGATATTAGACTTACATACACTAAACCAAAAATTTTTTTTTTAAATTTTGTTAGCTACCTATTCGAATATCATGTGGTAAAGAATATATTGTACAGAGTGAATTTTTAGAATTATGAACAAGAGTTTGCTTTCAAATAATTTTTGTTGTTGTTACTGTGCCATTCACCCGGGATCGGTTAAGCTGGCTCCTCCCAATGAGTTCACCGCATCCCGAATGAATGCCAACCATGCACAGCGATATGCTGCTAACGCTGAAACAGGAGAGGGCAAGTCCCGGGTTCAATGGCAAAGACCATAGACTGTTGGGCCCAGAATTAGTTCCACTTCCTGCTTTACCGTTCTGAAGCATATCTTTAACTAGCCACCACATCGCTTCTTCCAGCCCAGGAGAGGAACCGGATCAACAGCCTCTCTAATGAGCCCTCCTCGCTGAATGCGGAGAGCATGGCCAAACCGGCATCTCGTCAGAAGAGCCTGCTGGAGAGAGATCATTCGGCAGCACTCCAAGACTATCATGTTAGATACATGTCCCCAGCTCACACATAGGATGCTCCGCAGGCAATAGTGGTTTTGAAATAATTCAGTTATATTTTCTTCTTTTTTTACTTAACTACATTGGAATTTTGTTTTTTGAATTCGTATTAAATTTGCATCTTCGTTTCATAATCTAGTCTTATTGATTTTCCTTTATAGATAATTTCCAAATATACCTCAGTTGCTTGTTGTGCACTTAAAAATAAATTAAACCCCAAATCATAAAAATAATCTTCAACAAATGGCAATCACAGTGGGACCTATGCATAAATAATGAACTTCACAACATCAAACCAACGATCAGAGCCTATCACTTGGACAACACTGCTAACAGGAAAACGGAGGTCATCCTGAATTGTTTACGCATTGGTCACAAGAGCCACTATTTCAATCCTCCTAAAAAGTACGGACCCCTCAATATATTTAGCATTCCAGGAACCATTAAAAATCCAATTTTAGGTTTTAACAACAGAATTGTGTCCTGCCATAAATAGATTGAGGGTGATATTGATAAATTTAGTTTTACTTATCTCTCATTTTGTAATAAAATCCTATTGATAATTGTTAGTTATCAAAGGAATATAGAAGGTGATTTTTGCTGAGTATGGTTTATAAATATCTAAAAGATAAACATTACACTTCCTGAACATTTGGTTAAAATTGAGGATGCTTGAAATGGCAAAAGCTTAACTGAACAGATTGATAGTCATTTTGTGAATTAAGATATTATTTTTCATGAGTAATTTCATTCAAAGTTTATTCTGATTGCGTTTAAGCTATTTGTCCATTAAAAAAAAAAAAAAAGAAATATTATGTATGTAGACTTCATCAAAAGATCACCCAACTAAATTTGAGGAAAAAGTGTTGATCGAATTTCTGAACTATTGTCCTCCTCTTTATAATATTCACAAAGGCGTTATTTTTTGCAATTCTAAGTGAGCATTATCTGAAGGTGAGAGTTTCAATCCCACCCAAATAATTACTATGATACATTTCAAGTCTCAACATTACTGCCTAATCATGGTTAACAGAATGTCTCTCCTCATAAACTGAATTAAAGTTGTGTAAAAGCTCCCAATTACAGCCTTAATGTTCCCAAGTTTGTTTACATGGAGTCTGAAAAATTCATCAGCCGAACCTAACTGTAATAAAGATTAGGGCAATAGCCTGGAAATGCATTACTCAAATTATCTAGCTTCATCTTAAGTGTTTCAAAAAAATTTTCTAATTTTATACTTGAACAAAAAGCTAACATATAATACATATACTGTTTTTCTCATTTACAGATAATCAGTGTGTGTGTATATATATATATATATATATATATATATATATATAGGTTTGCCTATATTTATAGTTAGTGCTCAATATCCGTGATAGTGTGTATAGAAAATAAGCGTAGACAAAGTCAGTGGCTAATGGTAACTGTTTGTTTCTTGTGTGCGCATTCTTACATTTTGGTTTATTAAAACTAGTAAGGAGAATATGTAAAACTACATTCAAAAAATTTCTTAAAACAATTTACTTAGTGGGCCATAAATATTTTGATATATGAATGAAATTTGGAATTGTATTAACATACACACTCTGGGATAGTTTTAATGAACTGAAATGCTATTGTGTCATCCTAATTCATTTTACATATAGTTTTTCTCTAGTGGTCTAACACATCATAGCACATGTCAGACTGAAGTAGAAAGGAATGTACTCTGACATTGTTGCATAACATACTAATAATTTACTCCTCTGATGACCAATATAGACATTAGCAGCAACGTAAACATGTAGATTTATTGTGAAAAAAATTGATTTTAAATATTAAGAAATGATGATTCTAAATATATTCCTAAAGCCATTGGTAGAGCAATCTGAAATTAAAATTCTGCTGTTGGTAACATGCTTATAGCATATCTTCCATCTTTCTTTACCTCCAACACAGTAGAGCCATGCTTAAAAAAAACCTTTCAATTAAACTAGTAGGTTGATTGATGGCTTCAAAGTACATTGATTGATTTGTTTAATGGCATATCAACCATTTTAGGTCATTTAATGTCGAATCTTCTTTGAATATTAACATATGGTTTTTATAAGGGGAGCTTTTTTTATTATAAAGGGTTTTGGATATATATATA
>JAUZSX010302286.1:0-12972 GCA_034780655.1 Idiosepius hallami | reverse complement strand
TATATATATAAAGAGGAGGCTGGGTATATAGTGATGTCATTGGTTGAGCAAGTTCCTGCCCGACCCATACAAATAATAGTATAAGGTGCACATCCGGTTTTGGTGCTCAAAATAAGTGTATAAATTCACTCAATAAATGAGTACGGTGTGTGTTCCTCTTGGGAATAAAAGTAATTGGAGAACAAGTAATTAGTCTTCGCTTCCTCTCTCTCTCTCTCAATCACTCTCTCTATATCTCACTCTACCCCCGTTCTCTCTCTTTCTCGACATCACCGTTTCTCTTTCTATCTCTCAATCTCATTCTCTCTCTCTCTTTCTCTCAATTACTCTCTTTATATCTCACTCTCTCTCTCTATCGACCCCTCCCTCTCAATTTGTATCTCTCAATCTCTCTCTTCCATAAATAAATTAAAACCACTTGTGTCATATATTGTTTTTGTTTTCGCAGACTTTAAGAGTATATTTCCTTTACTTAAGTCATTTTTCTTCCTTTATTTTAGTAAGTTTTGGTTTTCTCAATAAACGCACAAATAAACAAATTTATTCAAAATAGCAGGTTTTTTGCCGGAGCTTTCTAAATCCTAACAAATGAGTTATACGTAATAAATAAATTTGTTGTTTTTTATCAACTTCTTCTTCCTAGTAAGAAAAAATGGGATCTCCTTATTAGCCAGACACCCCAAATAGGAACAACAAATATCCCAAATTTTTTTCAATAAAAATAATCAAGCTCTGGTGGCAGATTTTGTTCAATCCTCGCACAGGCCAAATGTTTGATAGCATTCGATCTGGTCAACCACTTATTCTAAATATTTTTTCTTAAATAATCTTTTGGTTTATTACCTCAAAATATCCCACCATAAAAAAATAAAAACATTTATTGTGACTTACTTCCCATTACGATTTTGAATTGAAAACGAAAAATAAAAAAATTCGTCATTTTGAAATTGGATCAAAACCTCATCTAAAAATGGCGTTTTTTGTGTTTTTAATCAGCCTCGTTGTTTCAATTATCTCTGCCCCCCACCCTACCTAGCTTTTCAACCCCACATAAATTAAAGACAAGACAATAAAACGACCCTCAAATATAAATTATTTATTTCAACCAATTCATTCCAAAAATCAAAAAAGCCTTTAAAAAAGCTTTTTTTATTTTGCAGATTTTTTTTTCAAAGACTTTATTGTTTTTAAGGATAAAAACTCGCTTCGATATTGAATTTCTTTTCACATAAAATCAAAGATGAAATTTTATTGTGAAATCCTAAAAACAAAATAACTTTTCATCCATTTTTCCTTTTTTCTTCTTTTTTTTCTTTTTTCTCCCTTTTTTTTTTCCTTTTTTTTTTCGACTGCTAAAAAAAAGTTTTTGATATTTGAAACAAGAGAAATTCTTTTGAGTCATTAAATGATTTAAAAAGCAAAAAAAAAAAAAAATCAACGAAAAGAATCAAATTGAATCAATGGAGATTATACAAAAAATAATAATAATACTAATACTAGTACTACTACTACAACTAATATTGATAATAATAATAATAATAATAACAATAATAATAATAATAATAACTGTGGATGCTAACAATAACAATAACAATGCTAACAACAATAAATATTAAGAAGTGTGAAAATAAACAATAAAAATAATATTATAAATAATAGTAATGATAAAATTATTAAAAGGTGCTAAAAAAATAATAATAATAATAATAATAATAATAGTAATAATAATAATAATGATGATGAATTATAATTATGATAATCAGTAAAAACCATTGGTTGCAGGGTGTGAGAGCATCTTGATCCTAAGAGTGTGAGATCCAATAATAATAATAATAATAATAATAATAATAATAATAATAATAATAATAATGATGATGATGATAATGATGATAAAAATGAAGGTAAAGCTAATGACAAGAAACAAAACGCACCTCTTTTGATAATTGTCCGTATTCAGTTCTTTATTTGCTTAGAATCGCAGACAATGACAACAGGACAATCGGTCTTCGAATCAAAGATGAAATAAAGAAAATTGAATCAAAGACTTTTTTCCACTAGGAATCGTGTAAGAAAAGAATTAACCATTTCTGATGCACAATTATAAAGAATACTCCTACGATGGTTACTGTAATGTTTAGATCGTGTAAGAAAAGAATTAACCATTTCTGATACACAATTATAAAGAATACTTCTACGATGGTTACTGTAATGTTTAGATAGTGTAAGAAAAGAGTTAACCATTTCTTGAAGTCATATAATACGATTCCAGTGCCCTAGTTATTTTTCTAACTTTGCTATCCTAAAAATGTTGATATGCCGTAAAAAACAAACAAAACAAAACCCTAAAATTAATTTAGAAACCAAAAAAGCAACATCTTTAGCAAAAACTTCTTTCTTTAGATTTCTTCTTTTCCTTTCATGTCTCCGTAAAATTGGCCTTGTACCTAACTTTGATTTGTGATCGACTGATTGGATATATCTTCTCTCTCTCTCTGGGTGGGCAGCATCGGTGGAGAATTGGTAAAAGCTGAGGGCTCTGGAATCGTATTACGCGAGTTTAAATCCCAATAAAACCCATTAAATTCACCTGTAGCTACTTCAGGCAGATGGGGCTCGTTAACTTGAGAGAGAAACTCATCTAGGTGATGGGCAACACTGAATGCAAAAAGGCCAGGTATATAGAACACATAAAGATGGCCTTTCGCCTTACTTGGGTAGGTGTTCGACCTAGTAAATATATTCTTATCTCGGTGAAGGCAACACTGAATGCAAAAAAGCCAGTTATATAGAGCACATAAAAATGGCCTTGCACCTTACTTGGGTTGGTTCTCGATTTATTAAATATATCCTCATCTAGGTGAAGAGCAACATTGAATGCAAAAAGCTCAGGTATATACAGCACATAAAATGACCCTGTACCTTACTTGGATGGTGCTCGACCAAGTAAAAATAATCTCATCTAGATGAAGGACCTCACTGAATGCAAAAAGCCCAGGTATATAGAGCACGTAAAACTGGCCTTGTGCCTTACTTGGATTAGTGCTCGACTAAGTAAATATTATAGATTCTGTCTTTCTTCCTAGATTTTTGGATTTCCTCTTCGTTTCTATTTTTTCTTCCATTCATTCCCCCCTTCTCTCTCTCTCTCTCTCTTGTTTATCATCCCCTCTCTTCTTTTTCTCCTCATTATCTTCCTTTCTATCTCTTCCTCCCCTCTACATCTTCCTTCCTTTTTCTCTTCCCTCGCGATTTCTCCCCTCTCCTTCCAGATCCGTTTCACACACCTTCCCCTCTCTATCCTTAACTCCCCATTCTCCCCACTCATTTCATCGCCCCCACCCCCAACCTAACATTAAATTCTGCTTGTTTAATCATTTTTCCTTGACGACTGACCAAACGCCTTCGCCATTTCTTTTCCCAAGCCCACCCTTAACGACCCCCTCCTCTGCACACTGCAGTTATCACCAGCAGATAACGTACGCAACGAATATAACAATAACTAGTGACTATCTTGCTCAATAAACTATTTTCTGATATCGTTGCCATGGCGACAATCAATCATTTTGATTGGTGGAAAAACGCTTACATCCTAGCAGAACGCCGTCAAGTCACACAGGTAACAGGCTGTCCGCTTATTCAAGCGAAATCAAGAAGAAATGGCGCAAACACTAAAGCATGGCTCATTATTACTGTTATTATTATTATTATTATTATTATTATTATTATTATTATTATTAAAAACTTGACCCAATTGGAATTTGCATGTGTGTTGTTAACGGTAGGAGGACTAGATGATAATAATAATAGTAATAATTAAAATATAGAATAGAATTTTTGCAATATGCTAATTGGCCTGACCCAATCGAAAGGGTTCGAAAGAGTCCGTATATCTATAAATTCAGTCTTTGTGTCTTTTAGCGCTTACGGAGGGTGGACCAGAGATTGATCAGCTCTGGTCGGGTCGGCGTGGTGAAGGGAGTATGATGTTGCAAGACCCGAAACTCTCTAATGATCCCTGCACATAAGCATCGCTGACGACATCCTCTGGCGCCCTTAAGTAGGTGCATATGTTTTAACTAATTATTATTATGGTATCTCATACTAATCACAATGCTCATTTGCACCCAGCAACCAGTGGATTTTCCTGGATTCAAAGTGAAAACAAGTCTCCTCTGATTTTAAGAAAGTACTGTACCATTCCAGTCAAAGATTGTACGGTGCAACATCTTTTTAGGGGAAATGAGTTTGCGACGGGCATTCTGTGTTGGAGCTGCAAGGTGGCTATGCACGGCACTAGCACTATAATTTACAAATTGGTAAGATTTTTAAATCAGTGTTCAAAGGGTAATTCCTAGCTTGGATGCTGAAATGTTGGCAGGTTTTTTCCTATAATCTGATCAAATATAATTCGGGGCCGTCCTAAGATTTGTGGCCTCTAATCTACCGATAATCCTTTAACATTAAAGTTAAAAAAAGAACCCTAGATAGTATAATTACTTGGTGAGCACCGACCCAAGTTTGGCACAAGGCCATTTTTACGTGCTCTTACCAAGGCTTTTTATATTCGTTGTTACCCTTTACCTAGATGTACTGCTCTCCTGAGTTAACGAGCCACATCTGCCCGAGGCAGCTAAAATGAATGTAATGGTTTTGACTGGGATTTGAACTCGCGTAATACGATTCCAGAGCCCGAGCTTTTACTAATGCCCCACCATCGCTGCCTAGATATATTTATTTACATAGAACTACAATCAAGGATCTAATTATATTTAACTTAAATATTTATTTTCATAGGACTGATAATATAGCCAAATATCCCTTTAAACACAGTATTTTAAATACATTCATTAAATATGAATTATACCACCACCTTAAAAATTCATTTTTGTTATAAAATTCCAGATGTTTTGTTAGCTGTTTTTACTTTTTTTTTTCTAATACCTATTTTTACCCCCTCAAAATGCTGCTCCTGAAATGTGCTGCCCAGGGTGGACTGCCCCTTCTGACCCTCCCTTGCTATGCCAATGCTGTGAGTAGATAAATCTATAGGGTACACAGGCAAATATGTGTAATTAGCAGATAGAAAACGGCAGTTCAAGAGGTTTCTTACCTTCAGACATTTTCAGTTCAATTTTACAACAATTACAAAAAGGTTTTTTTGCTTTTATGAAAACAAAAAAAAAAAAAGAAGAAGAAGGTAAAAAATAGATTTTGTTTTCTTTTTCAGAAAAAAAAAGATATATGGAACGCCACGGGGAAAAGAAGTTAATAGATTACACATTTCAAATATATCCAAACAGATCGATAAGCTAGAAGTGATTGATTTAATCAGTCTGGGGAAAATCGAGAAAAATCGAACAATATCGATTAGTTTAGCTTCAAATGGAAAAAGGAAAATGCTTGCCCCCACCCGACCCCAGAAAAAAACTCTACATGTTCTCTAAAAAAACAAAAACAAAAATTGCCGATGTTAAAAGAGGAAAAAAAAATGAAAAAAAATAAAATAAAATAAAAAAACAGAATCGACAAAATGTGGAAAAAAATAGTTTGTTTTCTTATTAGGTTGTCCCAAAAGTTCATGAAATCATGTCAAACCTTTTTTTTTTTCAATCCGGTCGAATCATACTTTCTGCAGGTCTAAAAGCTTGCAGATCGATCGCAGAAAGTCTTGGTAATGGATAGTCTTTATTTTGAGAAACAATTCTGTCTTTGTTTTTTTATAATTACTTGGCGAGTAAAATGTCAAAATGTTTACCAATTTTGGGGACAAACGAATTAATTCCTTGTTTTTTTTATACTAAATTCATTTCTAATACTTTTTTAAAGCGTTTTTTTTTTCGAATGTAGTTTAGGAAGCTGATTTTATAGGAAAGTAGTAAGATATATATGCAATTGTTAATGGTCTAAATCATTGTGTTACGAAAATATTAAGTCTGAATACCTTTTTGTTAATATTGATTTGTTTTTTTGTTATTCCAAATTTTGATCTCGTAGCAGCTATTTTTCCAGTTTAAAGCCTATTACAATTTGTTGCCCAAGTCCAAATAACCCATATATCGAATTTCGAGTCTTTAACCCAAAACTGATGAAATAGTTTGGAAGTGACTGTTAAAGTAAATCATTAAACATTGACTCATTAACAGCTAATTTACCAATTCAAAAGCTTTTCCCAGGTATGACCACGATCTATGTCAAATTTCATGTCCGTAAACCAAAAACTGACAGAGGAATTGCGTAGAGACTAATTGCACAAACACAAACACACAATTTCAATTTTATACAAAGAAATGCTTTTTATAAAAGAATTCTTAGATAGAAAAATAGAGTTTTTAAAGCAATCATTAGACCGGCAAAAGAAATGCCGGATTCGAGAGAAAAGAAAGCTAAAAACAAAACAAACAAAACAGCACAAAAAAAAACAAGAAATACCAATAGAAAAAAAATTTAAAAAACAAAATTATTTTAATCAATTCTAAAAATGATTTCGAAAGATTTTGTTGCGAAAATGATTGACGCAAAATGACCAATTCTATTGTTTCTAAGATTATAGTGCTCAAAAATGGTAAAGGTGGAGTCTGGAATAAATGATAATAATAATAATGATAATAATAATAATGATAATAATAATAATAATGATAATAATATTAATAATAATAATAATAATAATGATAATAATAATAATGATAATGATAATAATAATAATCATAATAATAATAATAATGATAATAATAATAATAATAATAATGATAATATTAATATTAATAATAATAATGATAATGATAATAATTTTATTGATAATAATAACAATAAACAAAGCCAAAAAAGGCGAAATTCTTGAAAAAAATTTAATCAATTTCATTTTATTAATGAGAATGTCTCGTCTAATTTTAGTTCCAACTTTATTCTTTTTCTTTCTTTTTCTTTTTTTTTTCTTTTCTTTTTTTCTCTTTCTTTTTTTTCTTTTTCCTTTCTTTCTGTTTTTCTTTTTTTTTTTTCTTACTTGTTTTCTTTCTTTTTTCATTCTTTTTTCTTTTTCTTTCTTTCTTTCTTTTTCTTCTCTTTTTTCTTTTTCTTTTTTTTTCTTTTTTTCTTTCTTTTTTCTTTTCTTTTTCCTTTTTCTTTCTTTCATTTTCTTTTTCCTTTCTTTCTTTTTTTCTTTGTTTTTTTCTTTTTTCTTTTATTTTTTCTTTCTTTTTTTTTTCTTTTTTCCATTATTTTTTCTTTTTTCTTTTCTTTTTCCTTTCTTTCTTTCTTACTTTCCTTTTTTTCTTTTTTTTCTCTTTTTTTATCTATTGGGAATGATTTAAGAAGAAAAGACGGAGAGAAAGAAGGAGAAATGAGAGGAAGAAGAAGAGGGCTTACGAGAGGGAGTGGAAGGAGGAAAGGAAGAAGGAAAAGTAGTAGAAAAGGGAGAACAAGAGGGAGAACGAGAAGGAGAGTGAGGGAAAGAAGAAGAGGAAGAAGGAGACAGAGCAAGGTGTTGGAAGTGGTGAGAGCGATAGAGAGCATAAAGTTTGAAGATTTGACAAAAACAAAGTTTCATTAATTGAAATAAAATTGAAAGACAGAAATAAAGTTGAAAAAACCAGATAACAAAAATTAAGGAAGATTTCATGAAACGTAAAAAAATGAAATAAAAAAGAACTAAATAAACACAAAAGGAGCATCAAAGAAACCACCGGGCAAGGTTGTACCGTAAGGAAAAATTAAATTATTTAAAAAAATCTATTTACAGAAACCCAAAAATATATATGAACCTTTGATATCGACTGATAGCTAGAGGGGAGTAAATAGATAGATAGATAAATAGATAGAATTAGATAGATAGATAGATAGATAGATAGATAGATAGATAGATAGATAGATAGATGGATGGATCGATGGATAGATGGATAGATAGAATAAGATAGATGGATAAATAGATAGATAGATAGAATGAAATAGAGATAGATCGTATGGTGTAGATGGATAGATGGATAGATAGATAGATAGATAGATAGATATATAGATAGATAGATAGATAGATAGATAGATAGATGGATGGATGGATAGGTAGCCTGGAAAATAAATAGATACATAGATAATTAGATAGATAGTTGGAATGAAATTGATAGATAGATAGACAGATAATGAATCGATGGATAGATAGATACATCGATAGATAGATTTAAATAGATTGATAGATAGATCGTAGGGCATAGATAGATAGGTAGAATGGAATAGATATATAGATAGATGGATAGATAGATAGATATAATGAAGCAGATAGATAGATCGATAGTTGATAGGATTGTTGGGTGAATATTTTGATCAATCGATTGTTTAATTCCAAAAGAAAGGGGGGGGACAAACGAACACACGACTCGAATTTGTTTCCATTTCTGTTGGCAGGTTTTAGGGTTAGGGTTAGGTTTAGAGTTAGGGTTGGGGTTAGGGTTAGGGTTAGAGTTAGGGTTGGGGTTAGGGTTAGGGTTGGGGTAAGGTTTTCTGTTTAGGGTAAGCAGGCTTGACATTGGAATTATAAAGTCATTTCTGATGATTTCAAGTGTGGAACACCTGAAATATCTTTGCCGAAAATATCTACAAGGATGGAATGGGGAAGGGGTGGGCTGAGAGGCGGGAAAGATGGGGAGGATGAAAAAGAAATTTGAAGGGACAAATGAATGTCGAAAAGGAAATTATAAAGCGGAAAAAACTACTGAGAAGAAAAATGAAGTTAACTCTTTAAATCCTAAAGAACCGATATATCGGCCCTGGTGACTTATGACAAAAGAAGACACACACACAACGATATTTTAACGTCCAACTTTCTTTGGGCCCTGACTTAGTAATATTACCAAGTAGTCACTCAGAGCCCTTTAAACCCTAAAGAACCGATATATCGGCCCTTGCGACTTAAGAAGACGCACACACAACGAACGATATTTCAACCTTCATAGCACCCTGACTTGGCAATATTACCAAGTAGTCACTTAGAGCCGTTCGTTCGAATAAAAAAAAACATATTAGGGTCGAAATGTCAGTGTGTCTTTCTTGACTTTGATTACTAAGGCCGATATATCGGCCCCTTAGGGCTGAAAGGGTTAAGGCAGTTTATCAGTATTTTAGGTGAATAATCCGTCTTAACCCTTTCGACCCTAAACGGTCGATTTATCTGCCTTAGTAACTAAAGGCAAAAAAGATACACTAACATTTTTCGACCCTAATATAATTATTATTAAATGACCAGATTAGGGTCGAAAAATGTCCCTTAGTGACTATTGCCTAGTCAGGGTCCAAAAGTGGAGGTTGAAATATCGTTGTGTGTGTGTCTTCTTTTGCCTTAAGTCACCAGGGCCGATATATCGGTTCTTTAGGGTTTAAAGCGCTCTGAGTGACTACTTGGTAATATTGCTAAGTCAGGGTCTAAAGGTAGAGGTTGAAATATCGTTAGGTGTGTCTTCTTTTGACTTAAGTCGCCAGGGCCGATATATCGGCCTTAGTAATCAAAGCCAAAAAAAAGACACACTGACATTTCGACCCTAATATGATCCTTTAATAGAACAGCTCTCAGTGACTACTTGGTAATATTGCTAAGCCAGGATCCAAAAATAGAGGTTGAAATATCATTGGGTGTATATGTTCTTTTGCCTTAAGTAGCCAGGGCTGATATATCTGTTCTTTAAGGTTTAAAAGGCTCTCAGTGACTACTTGGTAATATTGCTAAGCCAGGGTCCAAAAATAAAGGTTGAAATATCGTTGGGTGTGTGTCTTTTTTTGCCTTAATTCACCAGGGCCGATATAAAAAATTAACAAAAAATAAACAAAAAACCCTCAAAACCTTTAACCTTTGCTCTTCTGTTTTTAGGGTTTAAATGCCAAACCAGATGGGTCATGAACTCCAGACAGTTCCAGAGCTTCTTTAAACATTTTTTAAGGAGGCGCCACAGGCACCAGACAAAAAAAAATTAACAGAAACAAAAAAATATTAACAAAAATTTAAAAAAAAACAAAAAACTTGTAACCTTTGCCCTTCCATATTTAGGGCAATTCAGGGTCCAAATGCCACACAAGGTGGGCCATGAACTCCAGGCGGTTCCCGAGCTTCTTCAAACATTTCCGACAGGTGAAGGGGTCGGCCTCGTCAGCCGAATGCAGACTATTGTGCAACATGCACATTGCATAATCTTCAAACCAAATTCCGCAATATTCGCAACGTCCAAGGCGTTTCCCGTTCAGTAAAAACGGGGGGGTGCCTACGATAGACGAGGGGCTAGTTGCCGGGGTGCTTGTCACTTCTTTCGGGCTCGTCAGGACGACTGCATTCGAGACGGGAGTCGTCGGGGTCGTCGATGAAATCGTTCTGCGAGTGCATACCTCCGCACGGGCAACGCTGGACTTGCCGCTCGAGAGGAGGCTGATCGTGCATCTCGGTGCACGTGCTGCGTCGTTGACAGATGCAGAGGCGGTTGTGGTTGTCGTGACAACGGGTTCTCGTTTAATAACCGCTTTGATTGGCCTTCCGGCCTTGCGGGAGCCGCTTCGACTTGGGGTGCTTGTCGTAGTGGTGGGGGAGGCAGTGCTGAGAGAGGGGGCTGTGGTGGTGGTCGTCTTGACAACGGACTCAGTTTCAAGGTTATTCGCTGGTGTGGCCACCATGAAAATCGTAGAGTTAGAACTGCTAATGATGGCCTCAGCTTGGGCGTTGTTCTCGTCTGGCACGTCCGAAGTCGTACCCACGAGGGAATACCCAGGAGAGACAGATATTTGCGGGGAATTACTGTTTTCGTCTGCAATAGCTTTGGGGGTCATTTCAATATTGTTTGTATATTCGGGCGTGGTTTCAATCTCCGCCGGTCCATTTGCGTTCTCTTCGCAGCTGTTTTCAGTCTTATTGTTCGGCGTCTGTAGTATCTTGTTACTGATCGAGGGTATTTGTGCCAGACAAAAACGGGCACACCCTAGCCAGTTGCCCTCACCATCAGGGATGTCGGCCTTGCTCGTGCTTGGGACACCGTCCGTGCCCTCGCTGCTTGGACGTATATCCGTCTTGATATTATGCAATCGCTCGTGCTTTTCGAGCTCTTCGGCCTCTTGAAAACCTTCGCCACATTGGTGACAAAGATGAATCTGGTAGACATCATGCCGTCGCAAGTGACTGCCGAGAATTTGTGACTTATAAAACTGCGACCCACATATGCGGCACATGTTCTTTTGCCTGTGGGGGGAGTGTATCTTCAGATGTTGTTTGACATGGTCCGAACGGGTGAACCGACGTCCGCATAGATTACATACATAGGGTCTCTCTCCACTGTGCACCCGCGAGTGACGCTGAAGTTGTGACGGTGTACTGTACGACCCACCACAGATGGAACAAGAGTGAACCCTCTTGCGTTTCTTCGGGGTCACCTGACCCGGTTGCATCGTTGCGGTTTTTTTGGCAATTTTGAAACCGTGACTTTCAACGAGGTTAAAGTCAAGAGAAAAAACGCCGGGGTAACAATTGTTCTTGGTTCAAGAATTTGGGGTCCTCCTCGAACACTGCCTCCACCACCACCATGAAGGGCTTTTCTTGGGGGGGGCGAGAATTTGGGGAGAGAAAAAGGGGGCAAAGAAGGAATTTGGAAAAAGGGAGAAAAAAAAGAGGGGGTCTATTCCAGTTGAATCTACATTGACTGACAGAAGTGGTCCACTTCAGGGGCCTAAAGGGGTCTACTCTAGTGTTTTAAGGGATCTGCTCCAGATACTAAAAGGGGCCTACAGTCCACTCCAGGCGTCTGAAGAGGTCCACTCTACTTTTGTAATGGGTCTGCTCAAGGCACTGGAAAGAATCTGTAGTCTGCTCCAGGCGCCTGAAGAAATCCACTCTACTTTTGTAAGAGGTCTGTTCCAGACACAGGAAAGGATCTAGAGTCTGCTCCAGGCGCCTGAAGGGGTCCACTCTAGTGCCGGAAGGGGTCTAGGGTTTGTGTCATGCGCTGAAGGGCTCCAGTCTGCAACAGGTCTGTTCTAGGTGCTGCAAGATGTCCTCTCTGGATACTGCAAGGTGTTGAGACCAAAGTTGATCGAGGGGCTTGTACTTTCAAGGATGACTCCCACGTCTCTTAATTTTTTCTTATAATTCCTACAAAAGACAAAATTTCAAAAAAATTCCTTTTAAAATTTATTTTATTAGAATTATTTTTTGTTTCAATTTCAAAATTGTTTTCTTTAATCCTTGAAACCCTAAGAAACCAATATATCGGCCCTGGTAACCTAAGGCAAAAAAAGACCATCACACACACACCGATATTGAGGCCTTAAACTTTGGAACCTGACTTAGCAAAATTACCACGAGTCACAAAGGCCATATTATGGACAAAAAATTTGTCTTTTTTGCCTGAAGCTACTAAGGCCGATATATCGGCCCTTTAGGGTCAAAACGGTTAAAAAAAAAAATAGTTTTCTTAAAATCCACAAATTT
The DNA here is from genome assembly GCA_034780655.1 of Idiosepius hallami. Classification (NCBI taxonomy): domain Eukaryota; kingdom Metazoa; phylum Mollusca; class Cephalopoda; family Idiosepiidae; genus Idiosepius; species Idiosepius hallami. The sequence continues at coordinate 530 of JAUZSX010302286.1, read as the reverse complement.
TGTTGAATTTTTTGTTTTGTAACACAAGGGAGATAATTATAATTAAAGGAAAGTTACCTCCCTTGATAAATGGCGTTAAACTAGAATTTAATTCAAAATTTTATTATAACGAATAACTTTGCCTTAACTTAAAAAACAAGAAAAAATTAAAATTCTTTTTAATGAAACATGTCTAAATAATGATATTCTGCCTAAGTATACTAAAATTTAAATAAAAAATTGAATGAAAAATATTGAAAAGAAAAATTAAAATTATTTTCAATGAAATATGTCTGAATAATGATATTCTGCCTAAGTATATTAAACTTAAATAAAAAATTGAATGAAAAATATTGAAAAGAAAAATTAAAATTATTTTTAATGAAACATGCCTGAATAATGATATTTTCCCTAAGTATACTAAACTTAAATAAAAAATTGAATGAAAAATATTGAAAAGAAAAATTTAAATTATTTTTAATGAAACATGTCTGAATAATGATATTCTGCCTAAGTATACTAAACTTAAATAAAAAATTGAATTAAAAATA
>JAUZSX010302275.1:0-12974 GCA_034780655.1 Idiosepius hallami | reverse complement strand
GTAAAATAAATATCGAGTTACTTGCCCTTGTCAAAATATTTTCTTGAGTAAGGGACGCTAAAATAAGATTCTACCCACTCTTTCTCGCTTTATTTTATTCACTTTATCTTCCCTTTTTTCTCTTCTATTCGAAAACCCCCCTTCCCCCCTTTCGTTTATAATATTTCACTAAAAGATTTCTACATTTGCAGTCTAAAAATAAAGACATTTTTTTTCGTTTTTTTTTTATTTTTATTTATTTGAGGTGAAGCTTCTTAATCTATGTATTAATTAATTTATTTGCGAACTGTTGTTCTCATCTTTATTATTGTATTTATTTGTTAATTTTTTGAGATGAGGCTTCTTAATCTATATATTTATTTGTGGACTGTTGTTCTCATCTTGTAATTGTATTTATTTGGGAATTCTTGGAGATGAGGCTTTTTAATCTATATATTTATTTGTGGACCGGAGTTCTAATCTTCATAATTATTTTGGAATTTTTTTAGATGAGGCTTCTTAATCTTTATATTTGTGTGTGGACTGTTGTTCTCATCTTTATTATTATTGTATTTATTTTAAGAATTTTTAATAGGAGGTTTCTTAATCTATGTATTTATTTGTTATCATCTTCATAATTTTTGTATTTATTTGGGAATTATTTGAGATGAGACTTTTTAATTGTGGACTTTTGTCTTCATCTTAAGAATTTTGGTATTTATTTGTGAGTTCTTTGTGATGAAGCTTCTTAATTACTAAGGAGTGTTTTATTTTTACGGACTGCTGTATTCATCTTTCATGTTTTTTTTGTTTTTGTTTTTCTATGGCGTTTGCGTCAACTTTTTCTGTGGCCTTCGTTAGTTGGTCAAAAACTTACTGCGGCAAATATCAACTATGGAAGGCAGTCGTAGCAAAGGATGCGCTCCCAAGACTCGTGGTTCCTTCCTATCCGGTGTCGCAGTTATTCACCTGACAAAGGCCTTAGAATAACTTGGCCGGAACGTCGTAAAAAACCTACAACAACTATGAAAGATAAGGACAACAGCACGCAAAAAAAAATTAATACATAGGTTTTTTTTTTCACTTTCAAAATTTACTTTATATTTTAAACGATTCTCTCCGTGTTTTGCTTTATTCCGTCTAAGCTTTTTAAAAATAATTTTCATATTTTTTTTCCGAAGCTAAACGCCCAAGAAATTAATGCAGAACTAGTTTTGATAATCCAACTTTAAATGATAACATCCGATTTCTTCATTGAAAATCTTTACTTTGCAAATAATTAATTGTTTAAACAATTCATTCTTCCCAAATTTTTTTCTGAAAAGAGCCATCTAAATAAGAAATATGATACTGTCATTTGCATAGTTAAATATAGACGCTAACATATATAAATTCAAAGTATGGAGTCAGCGATCCTTGGTAACTGTTTCTTTTTTTTACGGCTGCCAATACATTGTCTCGCCTTCTATCTTGGTCTATATTCTTGTGTGGTGTCGGTGCATGCTGGAAGTTCCCCTCTTTATTGTCTAGTTGTTTGAATCAGCGATTGAGAAATTTATTCTCCTATTTGCACTTAGACACAATTTCTGATCTCCTGTTTAAAAGCTTGTTTTAGTCGAGGAAAGACATTATAGCCAGCTCTTCTTGTAAACAAAAGCTACACCGTTCGGGGATTTTGCGGTAGGCCGGTTCTATCTTTTTGATTTACCGAGTTATTTCCGGTGCTGGCTAGTTACATCTGCACCATACAAGAATATAATCGAACGTGAAAAGCGCGGCAACATATTGACAATTATCGAGAGCTGCAGTCACCACACGACCCCCTGGCAGAGGAGGGCCTTGTTACAATGGCATGGAAAACCACGACGACTGGAGACCATCCTTTGTTGGATCCCTTTAACCGCCTTCAGTGCTGTTGTGTCATTGTTGTCATAATCCGACACATCCGCCGTTGAGATCTTGATTTAATCTATAGCTGGAGGGGGTGTATGCTTTTAAAGTATGACATCTAATCCGGCATAGAAGGCTGTTGTCAGTCAGACTTAAATTAGATGAGCCCCGATTATAACTAGGATTTTCCGTTTTCCGCTAAGGACATCAAGGCCTAAAATGCCACATGTAGAGGCTGTGCAGCAGGCGATCTGTCTGCCTATTGTCTGTAGTCAGCTCTGCGGCCATTAGACACACATTATGATGTGTGGGCAAAGCAGAGCCCCCCCCCCCGCCGCCGCTGCCACCCAATTCCACAGACTGGGAAAATATAGCGAAAATGAGTGGACTGTTTTAGTTTTGCAATCCTGTTGGTCATTCAACAAAAAGAGTTTCTCTGAAAGGTTTTTTTTTTTCCTGGCCCTTCCAAATTGTGTGAGAGGGAGTCGGGCGGGCGGTACGGACACATCATCATCTCCATTCCTTTGGTCTTCTGGTGGCTCGAAACGAAAGCTAGATGAAACGCGAAAACCAGGGAATGGCGGCTTTAATCAATGTTTATATATCAGTTGGAAACCTAAAAGGCCGATATATCGGCCCTGAAAACATAAGGTAAAAGAAGACACACCAATATTTTGGCTTTAATATGTTCCTCTAATATACCAACTCTGAGTAACTACTTGGTAATTTTCATAAGTAGGGGTTCAAAGGATTAAGTTAAAAAGGTGCCTCTGCCTCCTCCTCACCTCGATTATTACCGGCGACATTTTTTATGGGGGGGTATTTTTATTTTATTTACTTACAATGGCATTTATCGTCTATTTTTTTTTTTTTTTTTTTTAGGTATCAGAAAATTTGTCTATCCATAAATTTACATAATTTGTCTGAGTTGTTCCGTGGCCTCCGCGATATATTTTGGAGGCCACGGTTGTTCTCGTCCCAAACCGACCTGGGCAAGTTACCAAATGGGAGTTCATAGATAATCAGTAAAAAACAAAAAAAATAAACACTCAGTTATATTTTTGTCTTTGATCGGTTTTGGGATATTTACGGGACTCGAGGGGGATAGAGAGAGAGAATGAGCCATCTGCCAGTCAGACCATATCTGAAGGTCCTGCAGTCGGGCAGTGTGCGGGCACTGGCTGGCCGTTTAAGGGTGTCCTTGTTTTACAATACACACATTCTGATTAGGGTCACTCTGTTTTGCCTACACATCATAATGTGTGTCCAATGGCCGCAGCTGACTACAGGACGTAGTTAAGCCAACATGCACAGATCACCTGTGCTGCACAGGCACAGCCTCTACATGTGGTATTTTACTGTAAAAAAATGAGGAAAACGGACCTACTGTTTTTTCTTCCCGAGAGCCCGTTACACTGTGTCCACACCTGAATACTATATCCTTCCAATTAATGATGAATTTTAGGGTTTTGTGTACGCCTTTAAGGCAAGGATTTGGTTAGAGTCCAAAAGTAAATGACTATTAACCCTTTAAACCATAAAAAAACGATATATCGGCCCTGGCGACTTAAGGAAAAAGAAGACACACACAACAATATTTCAACCTTCGCCTTTGGCTCCTGACCTAAAAAATATTACGAAGTAGTCACTCAGAGACGTTCTATTATTAGAGTCGAAATGTCAGTGTTTTTTTGCCTTTGGTTATTAAGACCGATATCATATTTACTTGGTGGGCGTGACCACCACGTGCTCTTACCCGGCCTTTTTATATTCAGTGTTACCCTTCACCTAGAGGAGCTCTGCTCTATCGAGTTAATCTGCCCTAGGCTGCTAAAGTGAAAGTAATGTTTTTACTAGGATTTGAACTCGTGTAATAAGATTCCAGAGCCCGAGCTTTTACCAATGCTTGACCGTCGCTGCCCAATTATTAAGGCCGATATATCGGCCCTCAAGAATCGAAAGGGTTAAGCAAATGATAAGAAGGGGTAACATGACCCGAAGTAACAAGTTGTGCTAACACCCGACAAGCCGTCGTCAGCAGCCAACCCAAGCAGAGCACATACAAAGCTTCCTTGGCAACCGTCCGTGTGATTATTGTTAGTATCCCTTCTTCTTTGTGCTTCATTGAAGCTTTTCTCTCCTTTTACATATTTGTTGCATCTGCCTCAGTCATCATTTTTTGCCTTAAAAATATTTGAATCCAAAAATATTAAAAAAAAACCCAAACATTTTTGTTTCGTCTTCTTTCCGTATGGAAATTTTGGCTAGAGTAAATCAAATAATTACAATCAATTGCAGATTTTGTTTAAAGTTTAACAAACAAGAAGCTTAAAGTTAAAGCATTTTTTTTACCCTTTAAACCCTAAAGAACCGATACATCGGCCTTGGTGACTTAAGGCAAAAGAAGACACACAGTAACACACACAGTACACACATGACGATATTTTTCAACCTCTACCTTTGGACCCTGATTTAGTAATATTACCAAGTAGTCACTCACAGGCGTTCAATCAAAGAACCATACTAGGATCGAAATGTCAGTGTGTCTTTTTCGCCTTTCGTTACTAAGGCCGATATATCGGCCCTTTAGTGTCGAAAGGGTTAAAGATGTTATATGGTTGTTTTTAAATTTGAAAATGTGTGACTATACTGGGTGATTAAAATAGAATTATTAGGACCAGATTCATGTATTTGTTTTGAATAATTAAGAACTTTTTTTTGATAAATATAAATTATATAAAGTTTTTATTTTTATTTAATTTTTATCAATAAAAAAGAAAAAACAAAAAACAAAATGTACATAGGTTTAAAAAAATAAAATAAAATTGTATTCATAATAATTAAAAAAGTTGTAGAATTGTTCTACTTTTGTTCTGTATAGGGTTTTATCGTTCTGGAAAAAAACATTTGTTGCTTATAAATAATGGATTTTAATAGATTTTAAATAATAAAACAGTCAACCCACAAACACAACCTTTTGTGTGTGCTCTCACTAGTTTAGTTACAGTTTGCAGTCACACTACACAAACATTGTAATCACACTAAGTTTTTCCTTATTTTTGTTAATATTCTTTTTTTTTTCTTAACCCCAAAGAATCGAGATATCGGCCATGGCGACTTAAGACAAAAGAAGACACGCACACGCACACGATATTTCAACCTCTACTTTTGGATTCTGACTCGGTAATATTACCAAGTAGTCACTCAGAGCCGTTCTTAAAAAAAAACAACAACATATTAGGGTCAAAATGTCAGTCAGTGTGTCTTTTTTTTTTTGCTTTTTGTTACCGAGGCCGATATATCTGCCCTTAGGGTCAAAAATAATTTTGACTGATTCAGCGGCCGCCGACCAGCTGGTTGGCTGGCCATGTGTCGGTGTGTTGTTGCTGCAAACTTATTTGTAAAGCCTCTAAGTTAAAAAAAATAAATTTATTTCTAACGCAAATCATTTATTATGTGATTCGTTTCAAAATAATTGAAATTATTCTCCCCCAACAACAACATAAAAAAAAGTTGTGACGAGGAAAAAAGGCCCGTCAAGGGAGGAGGAGTGTAAACTGACCTTCAAAATAATAATCTACCTAAATAATAATCACTCACTCTCACTCACTTCCAAGTGAGAAGAACAAGAAGCACTATGGTGTGTGTGTGTGTGTGGTCTGGTACGACTGGTGTGGTGTGGTGCTCTGGTGCGCTCTCTGCCTTTCTTTTTTTTCTTCTCTTAATTTCTACAACCGTTAATGAAGTTTGTTTTTTCTAACAACTAATTAGCGTTTTTTTTTCTACGCAGGCGGCAGCGTTTTTTCGCAGTCACAAAAAAAAAAAATCACCAAACTAACAAAACGAAAGCAAATAGATAATAATAATAATAATAATAATAATAATAAATCAGTTCTGGTAAATTCATATTTAGAAAAAAAAAGTTTAGGTTTATTGTTTAATGTTTCAAAGATGAAAAAATGTTTAAATGATTGTAGTGATGGTGAGGGGTAGGGCTTGGGTTTGGGTAACCAAGTCGAAAAAAAAAAGACAACACTTTCTTTTTTTAACCAAGTCGAACAAAAAAAGTTTTTATCTTAAAAAAAAAACAACTTTAACCCTTTCGACCCTAACTTATCAAAATTACCAAGTAGTTACTCAGAGCTGTTATATCAATGGAACAGATTTGGGCTAAAATATTGGTATGTCTTCTGTTACTTTGTCTTTAAGGCCGATATATCGGCCTTGTAGGGTCTAAAAAGTTAAACTCTGTTTTGTTCCAGAAACTATGGATAACTCTTGGGTGTGGGTCAACTTTAATGAACCCAGCTCGTTACTTATCCCCAAATCAAGGTTAGTTTAGTTGGTCGTCTTACTAAAATATGATAATAATTATTATTTTCTTTAATTAAAGTTTATTCCTATTTTGGGGGCTAACTTTACTTCTGCCCTTGTGTGGGTAGTGGTTTTCGTTTGTGTCCCCTAAGCGAAATATTCTGTCGGACTTAATTTCTTATTTTAAAAAACGACGAAAAGTTGTTTATTTATTTATTGTTTTATTTTATTTTACGGCAACTTGCCACATCATGACTTATTTACTTAACTTTCACTGCACTACGACGACCACGACGACGACTACTTGGGGGGGGGGGCTGGACATTTGGACAACAGCCGCAACCAACATTAAAGACAACGAATTACTACTGACTACCACTACTACTAAAAGTCCAGCCAGCAAAATATTTTCAAACTTTTTAAGCTTTTTTTCTAAAAACTTGTTTTTAGTAAGTTAAAACTGTTTTTTTTACAAAAATATATTCTTTATGTTGAGACGGAAAAGACGCAGATATTAAAAAAACTTTTTCTAACTTCAGCTTTTGTTTTTGTAATGTTAGTTTTTTTTTTACCTTTAAAATGCAAACTTTGTTAAAGACGGACGGACGGACGGACGGACGGACGGACGCACTTTTTAGTTCTTTCTTTCTTTCTAGACTTTTTCTTTTCTTTTTGTTCCGTTGATTTTGTTGTAAAGGTTTTTTTTAGTGTTTAATTAATCTTCGATGCTTTCTTTTCTTTCTCTACAGTTTTTTTTTCTTTTCTTTTCAACTAAAAACATCAACAAGTTCTTTCTTTCTTTCTCTTTGCTTTCTTCTTCTTTTTTTTTAAACTTGTGAATGTTGTTTTCAAGAAGAACTAATATTTTCTTAAACTTAATTTTTCAACAGTAAACTTTAAATGAACATTTAGTTTTATTGTTTAATTTCATTTAAAAAAACACTTTCTATCAAAATTGTACTTTAAAAGAACAAAGCAAACATTTCAAACAAAACTTTTTAGAATAAAGAAAAACAACTCTCAACAAGCAATCAACGATATCTTGAACGGGAAAAGGTATTTATTTATATTTTACAAGAAGTTTTATTATCTTTGGGTGGTCTTGTTTGGTCTCTACTATTGCAATATTTTTTTTACTGTGAAATAAAGTGACGACTGATCATTACTACGTGAAGTAAAAAAAATAATTGGAGTCAAATCGATTTAACCCTTTCGACCTCAAGGGGCCGATATATCGGCCTTAGTAAGAAAGGCAAAAATAGACACACTGACATTTCGACCCTAATATCTTTTTTTGATAGAAAGGCTCTGAGCGACTACTTGGTAATATTATTAAGTCGTGTTTCAAAGGTGGAGGTTAAATAAATATCGTTGTGTGTGTGTGTGTTCTTTTTGCCTTAAGACGCCAGGGCCGATATATCGTTTTTTCAGGGTTTAAAGAGTTAGTTTTTTAATATTTTTATTTTTACATTGGGTCAGCAGCGTCAGTTCAGTTGATGTTTATTTTTACTTGGCCGAGTGAGAGCGGAGTGAGAGCCAGAGAGCGGAGCGCTAACTCAAGTTATTTCTAAGGCTATACACGTGCTTTGTTATATTTATAGACTTTTTTTTACTGTTAGTGTTGACTGTTGGTTGCCCTTCTTCACCTAGATAAGTTACTCTCCCAAGTTAATGAGCCCCCATCTGCCCGAAGCAAATTAACGTAAATGGAATGGTTTTGACTGGGATTTGAACTCGTGTAATAATAATATGGTTCCAGAACCCGACCTTTTACCAATGAATGCTCGCTTCAACAGTACACACACAGCTCTCCGGTCTCTCTCTACCCTCACTGTGCGGTGGGTGCGGTGTGTGGTGTTCGTAATAAACCATATTTTGATGTATAAGGCGACCTGGCGACTAACAAATACTCCACACACCCACATGTGTCGACACCCAAAATCCTGAATAAATTTTTTATTTTTAGCCAAATTTTTGCTTTTTTTTATTGTCGCAGGGTAGGGGGCAGTTTTGCAATTTACGCCGAACCAAAAATTTATGGTATAATGGTAAATTTATCCTCTGTTTTGTACAATTGTCCGTATTTTTTAGTTTTCGATATTTATCTTTGTTTCTCCCCCCCTTTTTTTAACGAAAATGTTATGCTTTAATATGTTAAACATGGTTAGGGTTTGGTTGTTCCAATAAAGACGAGAGATTGATATGCCGTAAAAAAATCATCCAAATCAGCTCCGTATCGAACTTGTAAATGTATTTATTCAATTTGCCATGAGGATCCTTTATCAGTTTATGCTTCTTCGTTCATAGACAGAAGTTGTTTTCCATGAAAAACCTGTTTCCAAATAACTTTGGAAATAAGTAAAAAAAAAAAAAAAAGTTTTTTTGACTCGATTGATTTAAAAAAAAAAAAACAATTTGAAATAATAAATATTTATAAACTGAAGACTTTCTTTGGTCAAGATTATAAAATAGTAAAAATCAAAAATGAATTTCTATGGACTGGACGTTTTAGCTTACTTTAAAAAAAAAATTCAAGTCCATTTTTTTTAAAAGTTTTTTTTCCAAGTCTCTTACTCCACATACAAAAAACCTCAACTTCTAATGACAGAAATAGTGAAATTGAAATAAATACGTCTCTCATATTTCACACAAGTCTGAAATTACCATTTTAAAATCAGGCAACAAAATCACCATTTATAAATAAATACACTTACACTTTAGTTGATATAAGTATTGATTAAAAAAAGAATTTTAATTATTTTTTGGTTTACATTTATTTGGTCGTGTGTGTTCACTTTTGCACTAACAGTGGATAGACTGTCGTACTTCTGAATTGTAATATGTGAGTTTGAATCCTAGTTGTTCTATTTTCATTCATATGCGGACTAATATCCTTGGGAAAGGTGTGAATCCCCCACATTCTCTTCAGCTATGGATTAAATAGTGTGTATGGTGTTGTTCAAAAAACTTTGTCTGGACGAAAAGAATATTTCTTAAAAAAGATTATTCTAAGCATTAAATGATCTAAAAAGAAGTTTAAATAAGTTTTAGAAGTTGTAATTTTATTTCAAATTCAATTTTTGTTAATTTGCACTAAATCAATAATTCAAAACCGAATTAGAGTTTAAGAAAGTATAATCAATCTCACTTTGAATTACTTTTTCTTCTGCATAAAAATTTGTTAAATTCCTAGAGATATTTTTTTAAAACAGCATTGTTAAAAAAATTGTTTGTATTACCATTTTCTATTCTATTAAACATTTTATAGTTTAAATAATTTAACTTTGTTTTTTTTTAATTAAACAAGCAATGAAGGTTAAAAACATATTTTTCATTCAGTATTTGGAAAATTGCTGGTGATAGTGGTTTATTATTTTTAGTCGCCACTTGGAAAAATAACTAGCAATGTTGGGCCCTGTACTTGTATTACAAGGGCTGTGAAAATATAGTTTTATTAAAGAATGTTCTTGTCACAGTCAGGATTAATAAAGCTGTGGTAAGAATATTTCTTAAATCATATTGTCACAGGCCCATTAATAACCACAAAATTAAATGGTAAAATTGCAAAATAGTCAAATAACTGGTGGTATATTTTTTTCATAAAAGCATATTGTCATCATAGCCCTATATATTACTAACAAATATAGCAAAAGGGCTTAACAAGTTGATTGTATCAATTTGTTTAATATATTATATATATATTTATATTTAAATGGGAAATTGGTTATTCCGAGAGAAAGATGGATAGGTATAGGTAAGGTTATTTGATGTCTTTAATCTGGTGTATTGTTTAAAAATAGACAATAGACTGGATTAAAATCATCAAATAATCTACTATATCAAAAATTTTTCCGCATGAAGATAGCCAAAAAAGGATTGAAACACGTGTACAGGCTATAAAATAAGATAAAAACCAAACGAAACGTTCACGGATCCTATTGATAAGTTACTTATCTATTTGATAGATTAATAATTAGTGATATTTAGTTTTTCAAAAACATTTATTATGGATTAAATATAATAAGATTTCTGAAAATTGTTTTTGGGATGCATGTATCCAGAAAAGCAAAACAAGTTTGAGAAATGCTCATAAATATTCATGAGTTTTGTCAAAAAAAAAAAAGAAATTCAAATAGTTAAAAAAAAAATTATTTTTTTTCATTGTTGATCATCAAAATACTGACATATGCAAGGGGGATAAATCTTTAAAAACCAAAAAACTATGATGGAAAATTAATGCATTTTGTTAACAGATTGTCCTGAAGCTAAAATATTAAGAAATGAATGTATAGAACTATAGAAACCTTATGAAGAAAATATTAATAATAATTGGTGGATTCCTATTTGAAAAAAAGAAAATCTAGAAAAAAAAGAAAAAGAAATTAATGCTTCAAGAATGCGATTAAGAATGACAAAAATAATAAAAAACTTGCTGAATTAAAAAAAAAGAAAGAGAGAAGGACAACTGTAAAAGCCCAAAGTTATATGGGATTCAAGTTCTCACCTACAATCAAGAGAAAAAAAATCGCAAAAAAGGTAGAGAAATGATTTCATCTGGTCAAAACAAATGAAGCTAAACATTCAATATCCAATAATCTTATTTTTCTTTTTTCTTACATACTGAGATCACTTTCTACAATTAGACTTTTAACACTTATGTTTTGTTTTTTTAAACTTTTTTTATTAAGAATAAATAAAAAACTAATATCTTGTTAGGTTTTTTATATTTCCACAATCAGCAGAAATTGATGATTATAGTATGACTGTATTCAGTATTTAACTATTTCTGTAACTCACTCACCTGGAGATCATAATATATATATATATATATATATATATATACACACAGTTTATTAGTTAGTCTCATGGTTTTCGGTGAGTATCAATTTTTCGCCTGTACAATCATTAGACTACTTGTTTTGCTGCATACTCTATCATTTATATTTAGCACTTGACTGATAGATATTGCAAACCGTTTTAATACACTCTGTGTATATCTATTTACACACACACATGAATACATATATATATATATACATATATATATATATATATATATATTTTTTTTTTTTTATAGATATATATTATTTTATTAGAATTCATTGCAATGTTACATTTTTACTTAGAGAGAATATGGTACAAATTAAGAGTTAAATTGTTGAGTAGGTTCCTTTTAAATTTGTTTTTTATTGAGGCTTTTATAGTCTTTTAATTAATTAATTTAATTATGGCAACCCTACACATTGATCCAGTTCCTAACTATTGGTTGAGTTCTAGCATAGTGTTGCTGCTGCATCTAAATGCTTATGCTATATTTTGACTGGAGTGTTATTGAGTTGTATTTGCATTTTAAGCATACAAAACCTTACCCTAGACTGGTTGTGCTTTCTACTTGTCTATGCACATTCTACAAATTTTTACCAAAAGAAAATTTTAAAAAATCAATGAACTTTTGAAGGTTGGTGTGTCACTCTTTGGAAATCAATATTAAGGATTTAAAGTTGGTCAAATAAGTAAATTGGTAGTTTTGAAGAGGGACTGAAAAACCAATGTCTAACCATTTGTGGTAAAAGTAATTCAGTGGCATAACAAGGGAGGGGCAGAGGGGGCAGTTTGCTCCAGGTGGTATATGCCAGGGGGTGGCATTTTCCGGGGAGGGGTAAAATAGATAATTTAAAAAGAAAAAAATAATAGTAAAAAGTCAACAAGAAATCTGAATTTAGAAATTAACTTTATTATTCGGACTTTTGTCCTCATCTTAGTAGGTTTTTTTATGTTTCTACTCTACGTTTCAGCCTAGTGTCCCTCAGGCCGTCTTCAGTCCGAAACGTAGTGTAGAAACATCAAAAACCTAAGATTAAAACAAAAGTCCAAATAATAAAGTTAATTCCTAAATTTCGAAGCCTCATCTCAAACGTAGTGTAGAAACATCAAAAACCTAAGATTAAAACAAAAGTCCGAATAATAAAGTTAATTCCTAAATTTCGAAGCCTCATCTCCAAAATAAAAATAAACTATAATTGAAGAAATCTGAAATTTTATAACCAAAATGAGTTCTTGAGGTTTTAGTATTGTTTTATGTTTTATGTTCATGATAATACTATTTTTAAATGGATCTTTTAACTGTATCATCAATTGAATAAAAATAAATATCCTAAGTTGAATATGATTAGATCCTTGATTGTAGTTCCATAAAAATTAATATTTCTAGGATTTAAAAAAAAAAATTTTGAATGTTAAAGAATTATCGGTGGTCGGGGAGGGGGGTAAAAATCTTAAGACCGCCCTGGGCGGTAGAAACTTTTTGCTACACCACTGAAGTAATTTCCTTGTTTTGGGGGAACTTATTGACATGAAATGACTTCTTGTATTGATTAATATAGAAAAAGACAAAATTAAAGTCAATGTAATTAGTTTTTATAAACATTGCTGTTGTTGAAAAAGTGTTAGGTTATCCTTAGCATTCAATGCTTGTATGAAATTGCTACTTTGCAAAAGAAAAACAAAAACAAAAACAATGAAGGGATGTTTCTTACAACCAATAATAAGTATATTTTATTATTTGGTTCTTCTTGCTTCTTGCTATCTTTTAGCTTGTTTCTACCAGACTGACAAGTTTCACAAACAACCAATGCTTGAATGATGATTGATTGACTTTGCTAGACATGTTTTTAAATAGAACATACATACATACATACATAAATACATATATATATATATATATATATATATATATATATATATATATATATATATACACACAAACACTTTTTTCTGTTTTTTTATTTAAT
>JAUZSX010302264.1:0-10622 GCA_034780655.1 Idiosepius hallami | reverse complement strand
AAATTAAAATTCTTATTTCTTACAAGAGAAAATGAAAATGAAATTAAAATTCTTATTTCTTACAAGAGAAAATGAAAATGAAATTAAAATTCTTATTTTTTACAAGAGAAAATGAAAGTGAAATTAACATTCTTATTTCTTACAAGAGAAAATGAAAATGAAATTAAAATTCTTATTTCTTACAAAAGAAAATGAAAATGAAATTGATTCGAGTGTCCAAACTTTTTTACCAATGCTCTACTCTCACAGCCCCAAAACAGATTGATACGCCATAATACAAAACCAACCCAAAGGAAGACCTGCTTTATTTGCTAGAAGATTTAATCTAGCGGATACTTAGCAGCGATGTAATTTAACCAGCAAATCTTGCCGTGCCTCCTATTCAGGCCAATCAAGGCTGGATTTGTGCCACATCCACTTCTATTCAAACGGTGCATATCAACAGGAAACGAAAGTATCAGGCATGAGGAACCATCGACAAAACTATTAAAGTAATTGAGAGGCCAAACATTGGCGCTGCTTATTAAGTCAGCCACTCATGTTAATACATGGTTCCGCACTCGGTGGCTGCCTGTTTAAATTAATTCTGAGCAGCATATAAGCAAGAAGAAACTTGTCAGATAAGTAATTAGAGTAAATGTCTATCCTAATGAACAAAGAACATTTGCCTTTACATATACACACATATATATATATACACACATATACATATATATATTTATTTATATATACACTCACACATATAAGCACACACACATATATGTATATATATATACAATATATATATACACACACACACATATATATATATTTATATATATATACATATATATATACACACACACATATATATTTATGTATATATATTTACACACACATACACACATAGATATATGTATTTATACACACACACACATACATATATTAAAACACAATCACACACATATATACTCCCATTATATTGATATATGTGCAGTGAACTTCACTGGGTGGAAATAAAAGTAATTATATTGCAATTAAGAAGCAGGAAGAGGAAATTTGGAAGGAAAAGAATCCTTAATATGTAGAACTCATCAAATGATAAAAGAAATAGCTTTATTTATTGTATACTTACAGCTAATGCTTATATATCACTGGTTTTCAAAGTGGGCAGTACCGCTCACTGAGGTGGGGGAGCGATATGAACTTTTAGGGGGGGGCGCTGGAAAGTAAGTAGTCAGATGAGGGGGTGCTAAAATTGTGAAGAGGCAATCGCAGTAAAATGTGATATTGGTAGAAAAGCTGGAAAAACAGGACGATTTAATTAAGCGTTTCCCAGTCGCCGCAAATAATAGACAATCTTGTCTGTATACTCTTCTCATATATTTACCTCATATATATATATATATATATATAATGTCGTTAGGGCATTCATTGTTAGAGAGGGGCGCTGGCATTTTCGTCCAGCGGTGAAGGGGATGCTGGTAAAAAAAAATTTAAAACCACTGCTGTATATGAAAAAGTCAACTGTTTTTAGTTCAACATATCTGCTTCTATTGGTCTTCTTGGCCATAAAGTTTATCTGTTTGTCTGTGTTTTATGGCATATCAACTTTTTTAGGTCATTTAATGCCAAGGACAATCATTGTATACACACATTGCTTTTTGTTTTAATGAAACAATGGTTTCTGGAGGTAATGTGGGTATTCATACCTTTTTCAAAGGTATTAGTTTAATTATGAACAGAAATGGAATGCCTAGAATTCGAATCTACATAAAAAGATTCCAAAGTCTGACTGCCTACCCATTAGGCCAAATTGACTTCTCTCTCTATCATAAGGGCTCAATGGATAAATTAAACTTTTGTTGACCTTTGACAACTAAAAATATGTTGATGGGTTTGGCTTACCCATGAAATTTTATTTCACATTAATGCTGTCAATTAACCAATATTTCAAAACTTAATTCCTGTTAAAAAAAGTATAATTCATTTCCTTTTGTACTACTTTTTCTTCTGAATTGAAATTTGTTTAATTTCTTTTGATATTTTGTAAACAGCCTTGTTTAAAAAAGAGTATATTGTTATATTTTCTTTTCTATTAAACATTTTTGAAAGGATTATGACCAGTTTTTTTTTTAATAAAAAATCAATTAAAATAAATCTTTTTTATTATCTTTTTCAGTCTTTATGGTTTTATCAACCATATATTTAGAAATATTTGATAAAATGAAAATAAATCCTTTTATTCACAATAGAAAAATGAAAGTCAAATTAAAATCCTTTACTTCTTATAAGTGAAAATAAAATTTAAATCTTATTTTATCTTACAAGAGAAAATGAAAGTGAAATTAAAATTCTTATTTCTTACAAGAGAAAATGAAAGTGAAATTAAAATTCTTATTTCTTACAAGAGAAAATGAAAATGAAATTAAAATTCTTATTTCTTACAAGAGAAAATGAAAGTGAAATTAACATTCTTATTTCTTACAGGCGAAAATGAAAGTGAAATTAAAATTCTTATTTCTTACAAGAGAAAATGAAAATGAAAGTGAAATTAAAATTCTTATTTCTTACAAAAGAAAATGAAAATAAAAGTGCCTTGTGCCTAACTTGGGTTTGTGCTTGACCAAAAGTGAAATTAAAATTCTTATTCCTCTAAAGCTACATACTTGCATGTGTGTACATACACACACCATATATTACAAAAAGAAATACATAATAAATAGTCATTCAACTTGTAACAATTTAAGTTTTTAGATAATTTCAATCCTAATAACTTAGCATAAATGTAGAAGGAAAGGGTTTCTGTAAGAAGGCCTTGATTTAAGGCAAGCAACTATAAAAGAAGAAAAAAGGTGATGAGAAAGTAATACGATCTGATAAGCTTGAGAGACTGACGAGATGGTTGATTAGTCAGATAGCTGATCGCAGGTGCACGACAAAGTTGTGAAGAAGCCATTAGCCCAGAACAGCTGGACTTTTAATTTGCACAGGGAATCGGCTTTTACACAATCCTTCATCGTAGGTCGTGTCATCAACAGATGGAGCTAATTAGACAAAAGGTGTCTACGATAGAAATCTCAATCTCATCTTTATCATTCACTATTTGGTAGCAGAGAGGGTAACAAGTCCTCAGAAGAACATTGATACTTTTTGTGCATTAGACAGAAAGAACTGCCACAAGTGATAATCAGCATGACTCCAGTATTTTTTTTGAGTCTCCATAGAATATGAATACATTCAAAAATGAAGGTATATTTAGATATATGATGATAGCAGTGATGATCGCTGCTTCAAGACTCGTCTCCTGCATCACAAGTCCTCAGAAAAACATCGATATGTTTTGTGCATTAGAGAGATGCAGATGCAGCTCGTTTACCTGCGAGAGTAACTTATTTAGGTGAAGAGGAACATTGATTACAAAAGCCCAGGGATATAATGAGCATGTAAAAATGACCTTGTGCCTAACTTAAGGTGGTTGACTAAGTAAATATATTCGAGAACATCTTCATTTAGGTGAAGGGCAACACTGACTATAAAAGCCCAGGGATATAATGAGCACATTAAAATGGCCTTGTGCCTAACTTGGGTTTGTGCTTGACCAATTAAATATATTCTTGTACATCTTTATTTCGGTGAAGGGCAACACTGACTATAAAAACCTAGGGATATAATGAGCATGTGGAAATGGCCTTGTGCCTAACTTAGGTTTGTGCTCAACCAAGTAGGTATATCCTTTTTCTTTATTTAGGTGAAGGGCAACACGGATTACAAAAGCCCAGGGATATAATGAGCATGTAAAAATGGCCTTGTGCCTAACTCGGATTTGTGCTGGACCAAGTAAATATAATATGTGACATTCAGGTTTTAAGCTGAAATCTCCATGTTCGAACGATGCAAACCACTAAGGAAGCCCTCACGCATCCTTCATCCAACCCCAGAGCATAAACACCTAGCCTTATCATAGAAGACGACAATGGATTTATGGATTTGTGCTAAACTTATGCTCATTCATTGTTGAGCTTGACTAGTAGAGTGAATGATAAGCCATATATCAACTTTTATTTTTCAACCTTGCATTGATTTTTACAAGGTTGCAGGTAATGGCAGAATACAAGACCTACAGCTGTTATATTATATTCAAGTTAGGCACAAGGCCATTTTTACATTCTCAATATACCTGGGCTTTTTGTATTAAGCATTGCCATTCACCTAAATGAATTGCTCTCTAGAGTTAATGAGCCTCATCTGCCCAAGGCAGTTAAAGGTGAATGTAATGGTTTTGACTGGGATTTGAACTCGTGTCATACAGTTCCAGGGTCCAAGTTTTTTACCAATGCTCCACCCTTGCTGCCCCTACAGCTGTTATATGATGCATTTAGGAACACAGATATCAAAAAATTATATTAAAAACTTTTGTATCGACACCCTTGGGAAAAGTATCAATTCAAAAAGGCAAGTAATGTTTTCCTTATAAAAAAGTTTAAGCCAAAATATGTTGAAAAAAAATACTTCTATTGGCCTGTAAAAGTGGTGCACATAACTTTTTTTTTTGTGCATAAAATCCTAAAAAAATTTTCTCTCTTAATGTCCATGTATCTCTTTTTGCCTTTGGTTACTAAGGATGATATATCGGCTGAAAGGGTTTAAAGAATTTTTTTTTCTTTTAATTAGGACACATCTTGCTACTTTTTTTTTCTGATAGAAAGAAATAGAAAAAAATGCTGTCTTATTCCTTGTCTATTTCTTAATGGAAAAGAATATTGATTAATTGAAAATGAATTGATTAGCAGATTTGATTTCTGTGCTGATTGCTTCCTAAAAGCTCTTTTAATCCATTTAAATCCTTCTTAAATTTATGACTTATCTCAATAGAACAATTTATTTTCTATCAATTATAAATCCTTCCTTACTTTTCTTTAAGAGTTGAGTTTTTTTTAGATCATTATGATTTACTAGAATGCTCTTGCTATCAAAAAAGATGGCATATAAAAAATTAGTAAAACAATAATTAGAAAAAAGCATGGTGAATTTATATTAAAGAATGAAATAAAGATAAAAAGAAATAATAATATTTGAAAAGTCTAGAAATAATAATGTTAGTAAAAACAAGACAAAAAAATTGTAAATTTTTATTAAAGAATGAATCAAGGATAATGTATATAAATAATAACATTTGAATTGCCTAAAAATAAAAAAATGTTGGTAAAATGAAAAAATTATGATAAATTTGTATTAAAGAATGAAATAAGGATTATGCATATAAATAATAACCTTTGAATACACTAAAAATTGAAAATGTTAGTAAAATAATAGAAAACATAGTAAATTTATATTAAAGAATGAAATAAGGATAATAAATAGAAATAATGATATTTGAAAAGCCTAAAAATAAAAATGTTGGTAAAATAATAAAAAACAGTTAATTTGTAATATGGAATAACATTTGAAAAGCTTATAAATAAAAATGTAATTGAAAAAACCAAAAATCATAGTAAATTTGTATTAAAGAATGAAATAAGGATTATGCATATAAATAATAACCTTTGAACTGCCTAAAAATAAAAAAAAATGTTTCATCTAAAAGATCAGTTCAAGCAACATAAAATTTCATAACTTAGATATTTTAAATAAAAATCTTTCAACTCATGGATAATTAAAGATTTATGATGCGTATGGATTCAATTTCAGACGTGGTACAAATGCCTTTCAGGAGGTGATCTGGTGATTTCAGACTTGAAAATCAACCCAGTGGCCAGTTTATGATGCTGTACAATAGAGTATCAGCTCTAAATCTTCATCTTCATTTATAATGACCCAATGTAAGACACAGCTAAGTGAAAAAAAAAAGAAATTGCTTTAACCAAAAATGTCTGTTTTTGTGTTGTTAAAAACTCTTGATTCCAGCACAACAACTTTGGTGAACAACACGGAGATGGACAGCAGGGAAGATCCCTTTGTCCTGAAATCTTGGAAGGGCCCAGGAGAACTAAGAGCATCCAAACATATTGCAACATCAACCCAGTGGCAAGTTTATGATACTGTACAATAGAGTATCAATTCTAAATCATTTATAATGACCCAATGTAAGACAGAGCTAAGTGAAAAAAAAAACAAATTGCTTTAAACAATTTTGTGTTTAATGTAAAAGTTTAAACTCAAAATTGAATTCAAAATGGCCTAATTTCTCAGCTTAAAACTGTCACCATAAAACAAAGTATTATTCCATAAAGCCAGCATTGGCATTTATAGCTTCTCTCTTCCTTTGTAGCAGAATATCTCAAGTGTTTAAACAACAACTGAAGAAACAACCATTACATTGGCACTTGCTTATAGAGTTTTCCTATTTAGCTTCTCTAAAGATCAAAATCAAAGAGAATTTGATTTTTTATTGCTTTTCTGTTTGCTTATAAGATTTATTGCCTGTTGTGGAAATTTAAAATAAAAAGGAAAGGAAGAAAAGAAGAAAGAACAAAAAAAAAAAGAAAGAATAAGAAAAAAAAAGAACAAGAAAAAAAGAAAGAACAAGAAAAAAGGGAAAAAAAGAATAAGAAGGAAAGATAAAGAAAAAAGAAAAGAAAGAACAAAATGAAAAAAAGAAGGAAAAAGAAACATAAAAAAGAAAAATAAAAGAAAAAAAGTAAAGAAAAGAAAAATAAAAAAGAATAAGAAAAAGAAAAGAATGAAAAATATGAATAAGAAAAGAATGAAAACGAAAGAAAAAAGAATAAGAAAAAGAAAAGAATGAAAAATATGAATAAGAAAAGAATGAAAACGAAAGAAAAAGAAAAAAGAATAAGAAAAAAAAGAAAAAAATGAAGAAAGAAAACGAAAAAAATGAAGAAAGAAAACGAAAAAATTCAAGTAAAAGGGAAAAGAAAGAAAAAAAAAGAAAAAGCAAAAAAAAGAAAAAAAAAGAAAATGTAATCTAAACTTTATGATGATAAATTTCACTTTGATTTCCTCCTAAAATTTTACTTTTTTTCCCTAAAAGACAATAAATGTTACATTCTACATTTTGATATTTTGTTTAAAATCTATTTACTTTCTAAAAGGAGTTCTTAGCTCCTTTTTTTCAGGAAAATAATCAGTCTATTAGAAATGTCAAATATTTCAGTTTTTTTTAACATTCACCCCTTGTTTCTTATATAATATATATATATATTAATTAAGTGTAGAAACGGAGTCAATGGGAGTCGACAACTGCCAGTTTTTTGCTTATGCGTTCGTCAGGTCGAAACTGACGAACGCATAAGTGAGAAACTGGCAGTTGTCGACTCCCGTTAACTCCGTGTCGACATTTAACTAATGTATACGTTCCATCACTGCTATTGAGCACTCTAACTATAATTTTAAGCAACCTTACTTAGAATAATAATAATAATATATATATTATGTAGTAAGAGACAGCTAGTTTTAAATAATTTAATTAATAAATTTGGTGCTCATGGATAGATATTAAAACTGTCCAAGTGCTAGTAATATTAATACAAGTGCTATTAAAAGGAGAGCAATAAATGTCAGACTGGCAGGAATTACTTTCACCATTTTGTTTTTGTATTTCTTGTAGACAAATGAATGAAAAGAAAGAAAAAAAGATCAGATTTTATAGAAAAATTAAATACAATTAAAAAATAAACAATTTTTTTCCCCAAAACAAATTCAAAAATGAAACTAAGTCCCTTGGACCCTTATTAGTTTAAATTCCCAACCATTCAATCAGAGCCATTTTATTAGAGGACCATATTAAAGCAAAATAGAAATATCAAGTGTGCCCTTATTTGATCACCATTCAATCATCATTTCTTATTTATTTTTCATTGTTTACATTCTACAAGAAAGCATATACCGATAAATATACCAAAGGCTTCTATCATAGGATTTATATGATATTTACTTGGTGATCCTTTAGACCCTAAAGAACCGATCGATCGGCCCTGGCAACTTAAGTCAAAAGAAGATATACACACAAAGATATTTCAACCTCCATCTTTGGACCCTGATTAAGTAATATTACCAAGTAGTCACTCAGAGCCGTTTTAATTAAAAAACATATAATGGTCAAAATGTCAGAGTGTCATTTTTTGTCTCTGGTTACTAAGGCCGATATATCGGCCCCTTAGGGTTAAAAGGGTTAAACATAAAAAGGTAATAATGATTTTCTAGTAAATTCTGCTAACCAGAGCCAGGTTTTCAAAGAACTAGCACTAAAATTACACAGACAACATTCAATAAGGTTTTCTCTTTAACAGGTTAATGTTTGTACTTCTCATAACCAAAGTACAAACATTAAGACACTAAAGGGCAAACAAGTAAACATTAACAATCTGATATGAGTATAAAACAAACATTTCCTATGGCAAATCCCCCTCCACTCATAAATATCTGCCTGTCTCATACCAAAAGACCTATCTCTAAGGAAACACAAAACCTAGACGAGGGAGAGGATTAAGAAGAGAAATTGTAAAAAACCAGGTATAATCATGTTCTTTTTTTTTCCATTTTTTTTTTTTTTTTTTTTAAAGAAAAAGCTTATTTTCTTAATTTAACTGAAAGAAAGAGATTAAGGCTTTAGGTGTTAAATGATTTATAAATCATAGAATAATTGGTTCTTCGTTAGTAAAAACTAATATCATATTTTCACCCATTTTAAAACAGAAACAAGTGTAATGATTTTTTTATCACTTCGCTTATTATTTTTGATATTTTTATTTGATCTGAATTTATTCATTTATCAACTTATTTAATTTAATTTGATTATTATTATTTTATTTAATTTTTATTATTATTATTATTTTTATTTAATTTAATCTATTTATTTATTTATCAAATTTGATTTATTTAATTTGATGATTTTATGATAGCTTATTATTTTTGATGGAAAATTTATTTTTTGTTTCGAGTTTCCCATTCTGCAGAAAATGGCTAAGAAGGAATGAAAAATAAGAAAAAGAATAGAGGAAAGAAAAGAAAGAAAAAAAAACAAAAGAAAAAAAAACAAAAGAAAAAGAAAAAGAAAGATAAAGAAAAGGAAAAGAATAAGAAAGAAAAAGAAAAGAAAAAAGAAAAGAAAAGGAAAAATGGATAAAGAAAATAAAAGAAAAGATAGGGAAAAAGAAAGAACAAAAATAAAAAAAGGGAAAAAATAAAAAAGAAATGAAGAAAAAAAAAAACAAAAATAAAAAAAGGAAGGAAAGGAGAAAAAGGAAAGGAAAAAAAATAAAGAAAATTAAAACTAAAAGTAAAAAAGAGATTCTAAAAAGAAAAGCATGAAAAAAAATTGGAAAAAAAAAATTGAAAAAAAAGAAAAAAACAAAAGAATTAAAAGAAAAGAAAAAAAATGAGATTAAAAAAATAAGAGAAAAAACGAAAGATTAAAACAAAACAGAAAAGAAAAAAAAACTAAAAAGAGGAAAAAAAAGGAAAAAAGAAAAAAAAAGGAAAAAAATGGGAAGAAGCAAAAAGAAAAAAAAATTAAAAAAGAAAAAATAAGGCAAAAAAAAAAAAAGTAAAAAAAAAGGGGTCTCAATTGCTTTTGCCTAACAAAGAAGAACTGCTGTATAGTATCTTAAAGGTTTTTTTCTGAATAGTAAATAAATCAAATCAAATTTATAACATTTGATTTGTGCAACAGAGCATGAAGATTAACAAGGGACAGAATCAAATATTGGAAATAAACAAAATACTAAAAACAATAACAACAACAATGAAAGCAATAAATATAAAAGGAAACTGGATCTTGGGGACAAAAACAACACAGAAATATTATTCTAGAAGGAATAGATAAAAATAGAAATAAAAATAATGATATATATAAAATAATATCTATCTTTTTTGACGTTATAATTTAGGGCAGCGACAGTGGAGCATTGGTAAAAGCTTAGGCTCTGGAATCGTATTACACGAGTTCAATTCCCAGTCAAAACCATTACTTTCACTTTAGCAGCCTCGGGCAGATGGGGCTCGTTAACTCGGGAGATCAGCTCATCCAGGTGAAGGGTAACACCGAATGTAAAAAAGCCCGGGTAAGAGCACGTAAAAATGGCTTTGTGCCAAACTTAGGTTGGTGCTCACCAAGTAAATATAATATTAGGAAGGAAATATCGGTGAGGCTTTTTTACCTTAGGATCCTGGCTTAGCAAAATGACCAACTAGTCACTCAGATGCGTTCTATTAGACGATTATATTAGGGAGGAAATATCGGTGAGTCTTTTTAGCCCTCGGTATTCAGTGCCGATATATCGGCCGTTTAGGATCGAAAGGGATAAACTAGCAGTATTACCCGTCCTTACTAAGGGGGAGGGTCTGTTTTTATGCTCCTTTTATGCCCATTTAATTTTTTTTCCGCAATACAATTGTACTTGGGACAGTGGAAAGACAATTCTACTTTCGAATTGTAATCCACAAGTTCAAATCCCGGTCATTCGGACATTGAATAGGCAATCGGACTTTGGAATTGTGTGTGTGTGTATCAGCATACTAACCCATGCAGGTTTAGACGGCTCAACCACTGAACACACACGAATCAGTGTTGAGTCTCATAGGAATTTGAAGCGGTCCCCAGCCGCATGTATAGATGCCTGTCTAACCAAAGACTAAGGTTACATCAACCCAGTGGTTTAACTGCGCCCCCAGACACTAAC
>JAUZSX010302254.1:0-12975 GCA_034780655.1 Idiosepius hallami | reverse complement strand
CAACAGACCTCAGGTTTATATTCAGAGTTTTCCTTCTCCTAGATGCCTGTCTTCCCAAAGACTAAGGGTGCATCTACACAGTGGGTTTAACAGCGCCCCCAGATACTAACCTGAGTATTTTCCTGTCCGGCGCAAGATACAGTACCTGATATTCGTAAATGGTCGCCCATAAACTACTGATCAGGCTCGACGTTGCTTAACTTCTGTGATCTGACGCGAACCGGTGTTTCAACGCGACATCACCATAAAAAATTGGAATCTTTTCTAGAAGACCCGCGCCAAAAAATACCCCCACCACCCAATTACTCAAAAAAGCAAAAGTAAAAGTAAAAGTGTGTTTTATTAACCCTAACCCTAATCCTAACCCTAACCCTAAACCCTAACCCTAAGCCCTAACACTAACCCCAAATCTAAACCCTAACCTTAAACCGTAACCCTAAACCGTAACCGTAACCCTAACCCCCAACCCTAACCTAACCCTAAACCCTAACCCTAAACCTAAGCAACCTGAGACGAGATCGACTGTAGGTTTATTCTTGGGGTGACTCACTCAAAGTTAGTGAGTGTTATGGGAGTTACTTCCCCGTGGCGGTGGTTTTTTTTTTAGAATTTCGATTTTTACATTAGTGGCGGGGGTCTTCTAGAAAAGATCCGTTTTTTTATAATAAGCGGAATCAGACATTTATTTATCGATTTATGGTGTATTAAATGATAAATTCCGAAATATGAGGAAAATCGGGTAACGTCACTAGCGTCGGAACGGAACACGTTCGTAACCCGAGGGCCAACTGTATGCGTTTTTTTAAGTTTTAGAGAAACGTTGTGTTGAATAAATTTGCGTGAATTTTATTCTTTCTTCGTTAAAATCAGATTAAATTTCTTAAGAAAATTCAGCTTTGAAATGTATTTTACAAACGAAGGCATATTTCAACAAGACGTGCAAGAAGAACAAAGTCTCACACGCCATGCAGGTGATATTGGGGGAAATCTTATTAATTTCTGGATGATTAAATTTACTATGTTTATATTTTTTTCATGTTACTTAGAACAAAATACATTAATTAATATGACGTTTTTACAGGAACAAATTTAATTACATTGTTTATTTTGACAATAAATTGAAACAAAAACAAACGTTTTCTTTAATTTAGAGAAAATAAATCAGCTCCGTTTCTTCTTAAAATTAAATTAAGTTTCTTTCTTTTTATTTTTGACGGGTTTTGCTGCAGAACAAGTTTAGATAAATGAGAATAAACTTTGATGACACATTCGTTCTTTGCAAGAAAAACAAATCAGGAAGAGTGAAAACAAAGTGCTGATTTCGTATGTCAGGGCTGGGCTTAGGGCCCCCGCACACACTGGAATTTCTAAAGGCGTTGCAAGCTCCCTAGGGGCAGTAAGGCTCCTTGTTCTCAAAGATCTCTAGTAATTAAAAAATGACCATAATAATTATTGGAATTTACTAGAAAATAATTATCACACTTGAAATATACACCTACTAATCTTGGGCAGTGACGGTGTAGGGTTTGTAAAAGCTCGGGCAATCGTATTACGCGAGTTCAAATCCAACTCAAAACCATTGCATTCACTTTAGCTGCCTCGGGCAGATGTGGCTCGTTAACTCGGGAGAGCAACTCATCTAGGTGAAGGGTAACACTGAATTCAAAAAGCCCAGGTATAGAGAGCACGTAAAAATGGCCTTGTGCCAAACTTGGGTAGGTGCTCTACCAAGTAAATATGATAATTTTTCCAGTTAATTGTAGTAATTTTTTTGTTAATGGTTTTTTAATCTCTATAGATCTGCAATGCCAAGTGGCCTTGGGAACTCCCAATAATTGCAAGGTCTGCAGGGGCCCTTAGCATGACCCTTGTCATTGACTTAAATGCAGTTTGATTTTTTTAACTACCTTTATCAATTTTAAAATAGAGAGAATAATCATTTTTAATTAAACATTGAAGCAATTATCCAATGTCCAATGTGATTAATTTTCTACTCAAAACATTCTTACTTGTTGAGCCAGGAACCAACTATTTTTTCAGATTCTCCATTAGCATAGACATCAGCCGTATCAATAAAGTTGCCCCCGCACTCAGCAAATCTGTCTAAAAGACTGTGAGATCCTGCTTCATCAAGCTGTCCAGGGCGTACATGCGGTCCCTCCTGGAAAAAAAGAGATTCAAATTAAGATACACAAATTAAAATGAAAATAGTTTTATTAACCGTTTCTAAGAGTTTTGTGAGAAAACGCGATCTAGAAGCTTCTTCGGGAATTCTGATAAATTCAAATATTCAGTAATTGAAATTAATAGAAAATTAATTTTTCCATTCAAAAGTTAAGGAGATATAGGGAAATTCTTTTTTAAAAAAACAACAAAACTTTCTCTGTCCCCAATATTATTTCTAATCTATTAAAAATCTTAAAGGTAATTTATTCCGGTAAAAAATATGGCTTGGTTTCTTAAAAAAAAAAAAGGGCACAAATTTATAAAATTGAAATTCAATTCTGTTAAATAAAAATAGGGGAGGCAACTATGCTATTTTAAAAGCTGAGAATAAAGAGTTGTTTCCCTTTAATATACCTCATATTTATTTTTTTTAAACTAGGTAAAAAATGCTACATTAAAGCAAAAATAGAAATACCAAACACATAACTTTTAAATAAGGATTATTTTTTATTTTAGCGGTCTTTACTCAAGAAAACTTTCCGATGTAGGCAACCGCCGGCAGCCTGTTTGCATTTTAAAGGAGTAAAAATACGAGGTAAGTACAACCCGACCGGGAACTCGTCGTGTGTTTTGTGTGCGTGCGTGCGTTACTGCTACTGGCTATGTAATCGAACTTTAACAAATGTAGAATTTAGCCAAATTGAAATTTATTGAATTTAATTATTTATTAAAAAATTTAAATAAATTTTGAATAAATAAATAAAAACTGAACTTTACCACAATTCCAAAAGTCATTGCACCAAAACATAGGTTCGATACTTTCATTCCGGTTTCTCCAAGGTATTTATAGTCCATTTTTAGTGCCATGGCTCTACAATATACGATTAAACCTTTTTATTTATTTATTGTTTTGGATTATTTCAAGTAAAATGAGATGTCCCTCAGAACACAGATTAGAGAGAACACACTTACACACACCGAGTTGTAATGAATGAAAAGAAGAGTCTGGTTCAGCGATCTTCTGCTTTAGAGTCGTAAAAAATACATTTATAAAAACTTATTTATTATATTTACTTGGTGAGCACCCGGGCTGAGCACCCCCAAATTATCAATTACGTTTATTTTCTTAGTATTAAAACTTTGTAACGTCGTGTCGTCGATACAACGTAAAAGTTTATTGTCGTAAATTCGGGTTTCGAAATATCGCAGACTGAAATCTAAAATTTAAATTTGTTTAATTTTTTAATCATCTTTTGTATTTGGAAGTGTTCGTTAAAATTCTATTAAAAATCTATAGAAAAAGTATTCTGCTTATAATATGATAAAATTCAAAAGCAAAAGTTGCTTAGAAATAACGGATTGCAATAGATTTTAATTAGTTTCAAACTAAACAACAATAACTTCTGGGCCAGTAAGTGCCGCCGGTGTTGTTAGGCCGGTCAGAGCAAGCACCCTCACCAACCAGCAGAAAGAGTCTCTAATATCTTTCAAAGACATGGTTTGAGGACAGTATAAAATTATTTTCAACAAAATGGTAGAACGAACATTAATATCCAAATTATTTCATTCAGAGTGAATTTTGGGTCGTAAGTAAAAGCCAAAGCCCTTTAACAAAATGTTAGTAACAATTAATTCGCGAACCATTATAAATTTTTTTTTGTTTATTCATCAAAATTATCAATTATAGATTTTCAAATAGGGAAGAAGATATGGTTATAGGTTTTTGTAAAAATATATATATTTTTGTAAAGTAGGAAATTGCCAAGAATCCTAGGATAAATCGAAAATTTCCAGACAGTAATTATTTAGTTAAGTAACTTTTTTGTCAACTTTGTTCGTTCGTGTCCAAAAGACTGACAGGGAAAATAACTGAGTGTATTTTGGGTATTGAGTGTAGAGAGAAGCAGCAGTGGCAAAAGCCTGGACTCTGGAACATTGTGTAAGTTCAAATTCCAGTCAAGTCACTCCCAAGTGCTTCGGGGAGACAAGGCTCGATAACTCGGAGGAGTGACTACTCATTTAGGTGTTGGATATCATTGGTTCCTAGAATCTTGAGAAGAAGAGATGGATGAGCCCCATCAACTCAATGAGAGTAACTGAACTCATCTTAGGGAAAGGGCAATATTCAACAACACCGTAAACACACCGATTTAAAAAAAATCCTGGGAATGATGGCTGAAACACATAAAAGTTGCTTTGTGCTTATGTTGGTTTGGTCGACATTAATGTTGTAGGTCTCGGTTTGGTACTTGTTTGACTAAGTATCATACTTGGTCATGGGTTCATGTCTTATTCGATTTATACGTGGGGACACGTTATAATGAGAGATCATCATCATCGTCATCATCAGTGTGTCCTCCTTTAAAAAAATTATTATGGCTCTGAAAGCATAAACGCCAACAACCACTCCAACATTCTTTCTATAGTGTTTCTGGTAGCACTAAATAACACTTGACACCAAACCATTTAATAATAATAAAAATCTTACAGGCGATGTCAATAAATTAAAATGTCATCAATTTATGACAATATGAGCTTAACTTCGTGTAAAAAATTATTACTTTTATTTCAATTTCAAGATTGATAAAAAAAAGAGTTGCTTT
The DNA here is from genome assembly GCA_034780655.1 of Idiosepius hallami. Taxonomy (NCBI): domain Eukaryota; kingdom Metazoa; phylum Mollusca; class Cephalopoda; family Idiosepiidae; genus Idiosepius; species Idiosepius hallami. Next base: position 8,206 of record JAUZSX010302254.1, on the reverse strand, counting down.
TTCAATTAACTGTCGGTCTTAAATAGAAAATACAAAGAAGGCAATAAAAGACACATAAGTGTGAGTAAGTGAATATAAAGAGTAACATTAGAGATATTGTTGTTTGACCTTGTGTCCGTTCTCTTATCTTTTTATTTTTTGACACTTCATAATCAGTATTTATGGATGATAATCAAAATTTTCAAGGCGAAGAAGCCTTAAATAAATGGCTCATGATTCAGGACACTCATCCTCCCTGCAGAATATGCATACAATCTATTAAAACTAAATCAACTCTTATGATTTTTTTTAGTTTCATTTTACGTGTTTTGATGCGGCTAAAAATGTTGATCTACGAATAAATTAGTTTCTAATAATTTTTAAAAAGTGAAAGGAAGACCCAACATTAAATGTCCAACGAGGCATGTTTGTATTAGAAAAAAAATATTTCATTGTTCAAATAATTCATTTATTCTAAAAGTGTTTTTCTCTTGGGTTTATCAGATTCACAGACAAGTTGCGTTAGAGACACCGGTTCCCGTCAGATCACAGAAGTTAAGCAACGTCCAGCCGGGTCAATAGTTAGATGGGTGACCATTTAAGAATATCAGGCACTGAATCTTGCGCCTGGGCGGGAAATACCAATGTTAGTGTCTGGGGGCGCAGCTAAACCACTGTGTTGATGCACTCTTAGCATTTGGTTAGATAGGCATCATCTGTGCATGCTTCTTGTGAAGTTCATATTCCCATAAGACTCAACACTGAATCGTGTGTGTTCAGTGATTGAGCCGGCTAAACCTGATTAGGCCAGTATGCCGACACACACATACACACACACACACACACACAAGTAGGCTGGTGTAAGATATTCTGTAACCTAAAAGATATAATTAATGTTTGAATTTAAACGCTTACAAAGTCAGACGATTCCCAATTCAGTTAAATTAAGTTTAATTCTCTGAACACCGAATTTAATCCTTTGGACATTGAAGGGGTCATAAAATAGACCTGCTGACCTTAAGCAAAATGAGACACACCTATAATTTGACCTTAATATAGAACGGCTCTGGTCGATTAGTTGGTATTTGTGCTTACTCAGGGTGTCTAATAGAACGTCTCTGATTGACTAGTTTGTAATTTTACAAAGTCAGGGTCCAAAGAATTTGGCGCTCAGCCTGGTGTATATATCATCAACACTACCGAAATTGTTTTTCTCAAATCCGAACGATTGATTACACCCAACTTGGACTCGAAATAACACCCTTTGCATTAATGCACAAATGCACCATTGACCCCCGCCCCCCAACTTCCATCGGTTCCAATGACAAATTAACATTCTTTCTCTAACTCGTTGGTTTACCTCTAATTATCCTGATTGGTTTCGAGGTTGCAATTGGATATTTTTTTTTAAATTTAATTTAATTTAATTTTTCTACAATCCTGCGTGTTTTTCGTTCGATCAACCAAAACAGTTGATTAAACAGAGCTGATTCATCATTGCCGATAAAACTAGTGGTTCACATAACATTTATTGTTTGACATGTAGGAGTGAACCCAACTGACCAGCTATACAAATTCCAGTGAATTAGGCCAAAAATCACACTATTCTACGTATCTATACTTTAACTTTTTTGCCCTCTCCTTTTCCTCCTAGACCTCAACTTCAGTCCAAGAACTACTAAACAAACATTAAAACATTCTTAGCTAATTTTTCTTTTTGCTAATTTAGAATAATTTTAACATGCTGAATCCCAAAATGACATTGGTTTTACTCAATCAGGTTATTGTACGCTACTGTATGTCTACAGTAGCGTCCAAAAGTTAAGGAACGGTCGATCATTTTTTTTTAAATAGCTCTTAACTTTATGAAAAAAAAATTTGTGAATTTTCAAATGTTTTATAATAGTAGTTTTAAAAAATTATTATTTTTGATTTTGAATACGTATTAGTTTTATTACACATAAATGAATTTAATTAAATTACAGGCTTTAGTGGACGATTAATCTTTTACTTAACTTTTTTCATTTTCTTTTTCAAAAGAGGAAAAAGTTGAGTAATTTCTTAGTAAAACAGTTGTCCGGGTAAAATTACAGATTATTCATGGTCATGGTTATTTTTGTGTTTTAATTTTCTTATTTAGTTTCAAGTGATGCAACGTAACACGACATCTTTATCATATAAGCCACCGACTGCCAACTAACCGTCTCGTCTACGTCTTAGGTGTCATCGGAGTTAAGTTGCTGTAATCTGATATAATAGTTGTAGTATCTGTCGTCTGATCTTAGTCTTTAACAGACGATGAAATAAGAACCACAGAAGATTAACTATTAATCTGATAAGATTTTGTAATGTTTTTTTGCTCATAATTTTTAATAAATTGGGTATTATCGCTTATGTTTTTTTTTTCTTTCTTCCCTTCTTCCTTTCATTCTTTCTTCCTTTCTTTCTATCTTTCTTTTTTTTTCATTCTGTCTTTCTTCCCTTCTTCCCATGAGTTTTCCGGCTCTTTCTTTCTTTCCTCCCTTCTTTCTTGCTTTCTTTCTTTATTTCATCCCTTCTTTCTATCTTTGTTTTTCTTTCTTTCTTATTCCTTTCTTTCTTTCTTTCTTCAATTACTTCTTTCTTTCTTCCCGTCTTCTTTCCTTCTTTCTATTTTCTTTCCTTCTTTCTTTCTGTCTTCTTTTCTTTCTTTCTTTCTTTTTTCTTTCTTTCTTTCTTTTTTTTCTCTCTTTTTTCTCTTTTAGGCACAGTTCTTTCTTTCTTTTAACGAGTTTGTGTAGGAATGACAATAGAAAAAAATTATGAGAACTTTTTTTTTAATTTCTGTACATATGTTTCACCACACGAACTTAGTTTTGTCAACAATAAAGGGAGAAATACTTGATAATGTTTCTTTCTTAGAAACAATGGTATTTTTTTTTTTTTTTTAACTTTGTAAAAATGTTTTTGTTTATAGCGTTGTTTGTAATGATATGACCATATATTTTTTTAATTAACGAGGTTTTATATCAATTCTATTGTTCCAAGAATTAAAGAAGGGTGGGATTAAGGAAGGAAGGAAGGAAGAAAGGAAGAAAAAGAAAGAGTGGCTCAAAATATAAAACATTATTAAAAAAAGGAAAAGAATTAAACGACTTTTAAAAGAAAAGAAAAGAAAACAAATGAATGCATAAAAAAGAATGAAATGAATGAAGAAAAAAAAATGAAGGATAGAAGAAAGAAAAAAGAGAAAATAAAGAAAAAGAGAGGGTGACAAAAACGAATAAAACTGAATTGTGAAATAATGAGAAAACGGTGGTTTCCCGCCTTTAAATGACCAATGAACTAAAAAGATGGAAAAACCTTTTTAAAAATAAACTGTCATCCATTTTTTGAATAAGTAGTGTTGTGGCATGAATAAGCCACGGGATATAAAAGTGATTCATTAAAATGAATGAATGAAAATCACGTGACCATCGAACATTGCAGAAAGAAAAAGATGAATCCAGTTGGACCGAGATCTTTCGATCAACTGATTATAAAGCAAACAGATATCAAGATTTGAACTGATATTCCAGCCGACAAGACAAGAAAAAGTGTCAAGACTAAAAGCAGTCGTCGTAATAACACAGCCCAGCCGTAGCAATTTTAGTCAACAAGCGAAGTAGAGAAAGAAAGACTAAGAACTCTATTACTCTATTAATTATCTCTTCTTTAATAATAATTTAATAATTTCAGCCTGTAATTTTTTAATACAACGAATTTTTGGTCTATCTCATTACACAATGAATTGGTTTGGTTTGTTTGTGTTTTACGACAAATCAACCCTGTGTTGTGGGGGGAAACACACCTCAAGATGAACTCTTCCAGTCACTATATATGTGATCTCTCTGGTCACCATATGCCTCCATTTATGTACCTTGTCTTAATATATTTGTTAACCCTTAACACTGTCGTCTTATTTCTTGATTCTACACTGTATACAACACCACACTCGACCACAACAACTGGCGACACCAGGATGAGATTCAAACTCACAACTACAACACCTTGTTAGGTCAATTAATGCCGAGAACAATAATTTTTGATAAACGTTTTTATACTCGCGTAGTTTTATTTTTAAAACCCATAGCTGGAGGCAAGTGGGATTTCATACCTTTCCCAAGAGTATTAGTCTACTTATGATTGAAAATAGAACAACTAGGATCCGAACTTTCGTATAACGTTTCCGAAAGTCCGACTTCCTACCAACCAAAAGGACTTCCCCATTGCAGAATGAAAAAAGTGTGGGGGGGAATTCAACAGATTTTAAAGGGAAAAAAATGAATTTACAAAAGAAAAAAAGAAAGAAAGAATTGAATGACGAAACGAAGGAAAAACAGAAAAGAAAAAAAAAGAAAAGACAAAATCCCCGCCCCCTCCAAAAAAAAAAAAAAAAAAATCTGTATGTTTTAATGAGTCAACCCAAACGGAGAATCAAGAAGGCGTTGGCCGAACATTTTAATTATTTCCACAATTTACATCTCCATATTAATTCTAATTATTATTTTTCTACATTTATAGGATAAGATTCAATATTGTGCTCTTCATAGACTATTGTCCCTATAATCATGAAACGCCTCGCTTCCTGCTCACCAGCTATTTTTGTTTTTATTTAGAGGGTACAATTTATACACCCACCCGAATCTAGAAATTACCGAAAAGAAAAATTTCGACCGCTTCTTCGGCACAGCAGCCGACCGCCCCTGGAAACCAATATGACAATACTATTTTTTAATAGTGAGAGTGCTAATATGTAATAATTTTCTTGTTTGTGTTTTACGGCATATAAACCTTTTTAGGTCATTAATACACACGTAATTTTTTTAACAACACAATGATCGCTATTTAACACATAGCTGGAGGGAATGCGGGGATTCATGCCTTTCCCAAGGGTGTTAGTTCAATTATGAAAGCAAATGGAGCGACTGGGATTCAAACTTGCGTACTACTAAAGAAGGAGAAAAGCGAGAAACAAAATGTCGGAAAGAAGATAAACAAAAAGAAAAAATAAGCAAATAAAAGAAGAAAATAGAGAAGACATTATTTGTACAACTATTATTCGGACTGTTGTCCTCATCCTTATTATTACTATATTCACAATGCTTGGAATGGGGCTTGAAGATTTGTACAACTATTATTCGGACTGTTGTCCTCATCCTTATCATTACTATATTCACGCAACGGATAAAGGCGTTGGAGTATCTACACTTCAAGTGAGCATCAGCTGAAGGTTAAGGTTTCAACCCCACTCAAAGGCAGTAATCACAAAATTCCAAGAAAGAAGGCATGGTTAACAGAACTAGAGCAGGTTACCTCCGTAGTTGAATAAAGGGCTGAGTTCGAAGTTCTGTAATTCCCGATTACGACAAGAAGGTTCCCGAGATCAATCCCCTGAAAAAGACCGAATGGTTAATCGGCCGAAACGTTGTAAATATAGCAATGATAAGGATGAGGACAACAGTCCGAATAATAGTTGTATAAATCTTCAAGCTTCATCCCAAGGATTCCGAAAGAGAAGACGTTATATCGAGATGGAAAAAATGGCGGAAATAAGTAAAAAAAAAGATAAGTGAATGTAAAATGACTCGTAGCAGAAAGAAAGAAAGAAAGAAAGAAAGAAGCAATATAGTAAATAATGTCAAGTTATAATTCATTCAAGTTTTTTATTTATTTAACTTGCAACCAAATAGCTGTATCCATGACTGAAAAGCTGTTCCTCGTCTTAAAGCTAAAAAAAAAATAAATAAATCAAAGAAAAACATTTCGGGTATCTTGTTCAGTGCAACGTTGCAAAAGTGGGCAAAAAACTTCAAAAATCGACTATTTATTCTAACAATTTAGATCGGGTTAAATGTCACCATTTTAAACCGCGCTATAACTAGGATTGTCAAGAGTTCCGCCAATGGAGGACATGCCGTCCTTTCTAGCCTAATCTACTGCGTCTGGCAGACCAAGCTAAAAACTTGAAAATATCCGGCTTCTTTTTATTTAAAACAAATATTTAACCTTTTAAACCATAAAGAATCGATATCACAGTCCTGGCAATCTAAGACAAAAAAAAACAAAAAAAAAAAAACACACACACACACACACACGCGCGCCGATATTTCGGCCTTATCCTTTGGACACTGACTTAAAAAAATTACGAACTAGTTACTCAAAGCCTTTCTATTAAAGGGACATATTAAGGTTGAAATGTCAGTGTGTCTATTTTTGCTTTATATTTCTAATGCCGATATATTGGCCCATTAGGGTCGGAAGGGTTAAACTGAAACCATTCTTCTAAAAAGGCAATATTTATTTGTTAATTTCTACCTAAAATGGCTTAAATAGAAAATAAGTTTTACTCTATCTAAAAAATGGTTAAAAACAGTAATGAATCTGATAATCATAATACAGTTAGGCTTCGGGTCCTTTTCTGCATCACTTTTTTTTTATTCTGAGACCTACAATTAGGGTGTAAAATAAGCAAAGGCAAACAAATGCCAATATTCACATGAACATCGTTTTTACCCCGTGCAGATGCTACAGTTTTGTAAGAGTTTAATAATAACAACACAAGTTTTTATAGAACCACCATTAATGTCAGTTAATGTTTTTGCATTGAATACAATTTTAATTGTAATTGGTCAGATTAGGGAACAATGCTAGTTAAAGTTTTTGCATTCAATTTTTGGATTAAGATTAAAATACCGAATTAATTAATGCAGCTAAATTTTGATTGGGTTACAGAATTTTTTTTACGGTTTTAACTACAATTTTCTTGAAAACAAAAATTTTACTTTCCGCTTTTCTTTTACAAACCATTAAAAGGAATTTTTTCGCCGGCAATATGGCTGAAATTGTCTGCAAGCAATAAATATGCAGTCTTTGTAATATAATTATATTGATTGCAGGTTTAATCCCTACAATTTAAATAGTATACTATCTCTTCCTTTGGTCTTTCCTGTTCTACTTATGTTGTTTGTTTCTTAGAAATTGTGCTAACACCAAATGCATAGTCATATAGTGTAAAAAAAATTAAGCGGAATAAAGAATGTGTATATAATATTAGGATGGACATTTTATGTATTTAAGAGAACTATAAATGAATCACAAAGAATATGTAGAAAACTAAAACGGAATAAAGAACAGATTTAAATACATTAAATTATTTAAAAAAGATAAATGCATTACAAAGCATTTGTAGAAAAATGAAGCTTAAGTTTATGTAATTATTTTAAAGATACGTGAATAAATTAGAAAAAAATATCAAAATAAATCGTAATAAAGAATATGTGTAGTTTATTGAGATGGAGAGTTAATTTAAGAGAATTTTTTTAGAGTCAGAATATGTAAAAAAAAAAAGAATAAGTATATGAAATTTAATAATGCTAAAATTTGTCTTGAGATAAGAAAAAGGTTCTATTTATGATATTCCGTCAAAAAATCAATCAATATATACGGAAAAATACCCTAAAAGTTAATCGAAGTTATCATCTTTAAGGAAAGGCAGTTACTATTGTTTGTTGGTCTTAAAATCTCAATCCTACATTTTTTAAATTCTGTTTCATTTTTCTTTATATTCTGAGTCATTTATCTCTCTTTTGATTTTCGTTAAATATTAGTTAAAGTTATTTAAAAATCGGCTTCATCAATAACTGAAAGGGATCGGCATTATTGTTGTATTTCCGGAGTAATTTTGATAAAATCAAAAAAGGAGCAGTAAGTCGAGTCTTTATTCACTGATGTCATCAATATGGCTACTAAGTGGGTCGTCTATTTGTAAAATTATTTCGCATGAGTTGTCGAATGAACTGATACTTTATTTGGAATTTATTTTTTCTTGAATATTTTCATGCGTGACGAGTGAAATTTGTCGTTTCCTACTTAATGTGAGTACAAATAACTTTTAATTTCTATTATTATTGGGGGATTTCACACCAATTACCAGTTGCTATTACACCAAGAAACCAGTGGTTTTCAGAGTGTCATCAAGTTTTACATGATTTCTAGCAGTATCCTCACCATTTCGGTCGAGGATTGTACGGCGCAACATCTCCCTGGATTTTTACCCCACTGCATTAACTTTGCACACCTGCCATTAGAAGAGTTTTCCCACTCTGCAAACCCCCTGTGATGATACCTGAAGACATATATATATATATATATATATATATATATATATGGTGACTGCCCCTTCTGGACAGACGATTTGACGACTCAG
>JAUZSX010302224.1:0-12978 GCA_034780655.1 Idiosepius hallami | reverse complement strand
CTTGGTTTCTGGAATCGTATTACGCGAGTTCAAATCCACATCAAAATCATTACATTCAACTTAGAAATAGCCTTGTGCCATGATTGGTTGCTACTGCTTATCAAGTAAATATAGTATACACCCTTGTATGGACAGCAAAGTTGAAGCATTGGTAAAAGCTTGGTTTCTGGAATCGTATTATGTAAGTTCAAATCCCAGTCAAAACCATTGCATTCACCCTTAGCTGCCTCGATTCCAGAGCCTAACACGCATGTATTTATATATATGGTCAGCGAAGTTGGAGCATTGGTAAAAGCTCGGGTTCTGGAATCGTATTCTGTGAGTTCAAATCCAAGTCAAAACCATTATATTCATTTTAGCTGCCTTGGTCTGATGGGGCTTGTTAGCTGGGGAGAGCAGCTCATCTGGATGAAGGTTAACACTAAATTCAAAAAGACCAGGTATATAGAGGTATATATAAAAACGGCCTTGTGACAAACTTGGGTTGGTACTCACTAAGTACATTTAATATAAACAAACCAATATATATTGGGCAGCGACTGTGGATCATTGGTAAAAGCTCAGGGTCATATACAATGCTAAATAGAATTTTTTTTTTAATTCTTAATGCTGCAATATTTTAATTAATAAATTTATTATATCTTTTACTAGAATAATATCTTGTCCTTTTCTTTTCCAGTTTTAACAAATTCTTTTACTTTTCCAAGTTTAACCTTAACTATAATTTTCATGCTCTAATTTTCTCTTTAAAATATATATGTATATATATTTTTTAATGAACCGTATTAATTACAATTAGAAATTAACATCAATAATTAATTTGGATATTTGCATATAGATCTATTTCATTCTTCCAGAAATCATCAGTGCAACTCGTCTAAATTGCACTGATGGTTTCTGGAAGAATGAAATAGATGTATATGCAAATATCCAAATGATTTATTGATGTTAATTTCTAAATGTAATAAATACGGTCATTTAAAAATATAAAGATATATACAAGATAGATATGTAGATTGATAAAGTGAGGAAGACACAACAACTGGTAGAAAAGAGACTCAGAAAACTAAATGAAGAAGAGAGATAATCTATGTTTATAACGAGTGTTTTGTTTAGGACAACTTCTTCTCAGAAAACTGACTGGTCTTATAAAATTGCTTCTCTATTAAGATGTCTTGTATAATTTAATGGCTAAATTGACAGATGCCAATAACGATTACAGGATACGGAAAGCTTAGTTTTTTTCGGTTTTAAATAGAGTTTTATAAATAAATGATGCATGTGTTGCAGTGTGGTAAGCTCTCTCTATATATTTGTTATATTTTTTTAAAATTATATATAATGATGTCTATACTTATATTTAGTTTTTTTTTATTAAAATGTCTGATTCATATTAAAATGGACCAAATATTTTGAATCGTGACTTAAATTGTGGAGAAGTTCATTTTACGTAAACAAGCGTCTCAGGAAAATTATTTACAACTATATACTTATAAGTGTCAAATCGTAGTGTTTGTATTAGACCTTACATCCTGTAGCTCTTTTGAAAATAAAAAAAACTTAGATATATTAAACCAAAAAAATTAAGAAAGACTGTTTATATGCATAGCTCTTCTGTTCTTTATACGAATAGCTCTTCAGATAAATATCAGATTATCGTGTTTTTATGAGACTCAACATCCTGTACTTCTTTCGAAAATAAAAAAAACTAAAATAGTTATATTAAACAAAAAATAATTAAGAAAGACTGTTTATACCTATAGCTCTTCAGAAAAAGAAACTATAATAGTTATATAAAAACTTTTTAGACAAATAAAATTTGTATATGTATGACTGCCTTTCTATATAATAGGCCTCGTTAATTAACTTAAAAATAAACATTAGATATAAATTTTGAATAAAAAAGTATTATCTGCTTCACTCTGCTTTCTAAATTACCTGAGTGAAAAGTCGTCGGGCAATACTTCTAGTAACTATATATTATTCTTATTGGAACAAAATTCTGGATGAGATGTTTTAATGATTATTTCATTTTTTTTTAATTAAAATAAGGGTTGGCACCCCCAATAATGGAGCCGTATCTGATCTGCGAGGGAATTTTGACCTGAGTGCCATCTTATTCTCTTCCACATAGAGGAGTTATTCTGGGAACGAAATCTAACCGTATTTTAAGTGGTGCTATCCTAACATTCAGCTGTGTTACTTTCTTGAGTTAATTGGTCTTATCTGTCCAAAGTAGCTGAAGTTGAATAATATTGTTTTGATTCGGATTTGAGCTTAAGCAATATGTATCCAGAATGTTTTTGTTTTGCCATTTTTGTTAACAATGAAAACGCGAAAATATCAAAGTAATCTCCACTTCAACGGACTTGTGTACAGTTGCAACAACAATGAGAAGTCCTTTTGTGTGAGCGTCATGATCAACCTTGCTCTACACACTTTCATTTCTTCAATTGTCTCAAAAGTCGTTGATGGCGAGGCCTGGATTATGTGGAGGATGAATAAATGTCATGATGCCCATCTTGGTCAAATAGTATTTGATAAGGATGGACTTCTCTGAGCACCCTCTCAACCGGGGCGAAAAATCAAATTTTGGGGTGGCGATCAATGCAGTTTTAATCAGTCTTACAGAAGGAACATACAGATTTGACATTATTTCTCGTGGAGATATTCTTATCTGATAGAGTAATATTAAGCCTGACATTGAAATTTTAGCGAAAACATAACCAATCTTAGGGCTCACACTAGTTAGACTCTCTACGTTTCTTGTAAAAAATATTTTAAATTTAATTCGTTTTCTATTTGCATGTAAATGTACAAAATGCTTCTAGTGTTCGTTAGTTATAATTACAATGTTTTTTATTATTTTTTTTATGGTGGAGGGTGAACGGTGATTATGAATTAACTTAAATCAAAAATAGCTTTTGGGGCGATAGCCATAAAAAGGTTGAGAACCACTGCTTTAGAGAAACTTCCTTCAAATTTACTGCGTCTTAAGTTACACGTGAATAATTGTGAATGCAGTTTCCACACTGACATCAAAATCTTCAGCTATTGTCCTTATCCAAAAAATATTATATTTTAAAAATTAACTCTTGTGTTTTAATATCATCCCCCCCCCACAAGCCACAGAAATTGGGTGGCGCTTAACCGTGCACGGCCTTAGATCACAAAGATCCGAGATAACCTTTCGAGGTGGTGTTTTGTGCAGGACGCAGTTTTCCCATGTGGTGCTGCTGAGCAGACCATCACTCACCTGCTCACAGACTGCCCATTTAGTGGCTTGCCCTGATGTGGATTTAAGAGATGTGATGTTTACCTCCAGTCGTTTAAACTCTAGATGGAGTGGCACAATATGATGATGACCTCTTAAAGCTCTCATTATCCATCACAGACTCCTTGTCGTCCTTAAATCTACTATTGGCACAAATATAGCTCAAAAACAAATGCTGGATTTATGCAATATGGCCCAAAAACAGTCTAAAGCATTTCATACGTTTTTGTGGCAGATTTTCCCAAAATTCAATTGCATATAGTTCTTCTAAAAATGTCCTCACATCCAGATTACATTTTTGAAATTCACCCTCGGTGATTACCAGGTTTTAGTAGGGTGTATTTATAATTCCTACTGTAGCTGTTCATTTAGAATTGGAACCATAAAATATTGGTTCGTGATCTAATAAGATGCACGGCAATACATAGTAAATTTTCAGAGTACTATCAAAGGTTTTAAATGCCCGTGCAAAACATGTTTGGAAACATATTTAGGGCACCTCGTATAATACTATTCCAGATACAAAGCATTTACCATTCCTTCACCTACACCACCAATACCGATATATATATATATATATATATATATATAAGTAATAGTGTGTGATTTGTGTGAATTATTTATAATAAGTTGAGTCAATAAGAAAGGAGAATCCATTACTGAAAGATTTCTGTCGCCGCGTTGCGTTTGTGATATTAGCTTTTCTGACAATAGATATCCATATATTTTTAATAATTCAAATACGTAAATAACTTTTAGAGCACTATATCCGATCTAAAAATACATGTTCACGTACGAATGCAAGTGAACATTAGAAAACAGCGTTTACAAATATTTCAATTATTGAATTTGTTTTACAAAAGAAAAACTAAATTTATGTGTCATCTAATGAAATTTTTTTCTGATTCGTTTTAACCATTCAATTTAATTACTATAAAATATTTATATCTGTGTGGGAAGTTGACTTGCGATAGCGAACAGGTAGCGGGATTTTGAAACTATTATACGTGAGATCGAATTCCTGTCTTTCTGTCTGCGTTTAGTTTTCGACAAATATTCTTCGGAAAGGTATAAACATTCACATTTCCTCCAGCTGTAAAATAAAGAGTGTAGAGTGTACCTATAAAAAAAATACGTGTTGGTAATAGAACGTTCACTTAAAATGATTGTTTCCTGCATAAAATGACCTTAAAAAGCTGATATTCCGTAAAACATATTAGATAAAAAAATAGGAAACATGCATAAATTTATTGTTGTAATTACAATAAAAATATCCTTATTATAACAAAAACAACCTATTAGTCTCTCGGTCTACACGAATATATATATATATATATATTTAAATAGAGTCTTCTATTAAAAATCAAAAATAGATAATTATCTAACAAATATAGAACTATAAATATTTTTTAAAAATATTTATATCTCATCTCTCTGTAAAACTCAAACCCCTGGCATTTAACGAACTCATTTGCTAATGGAAAATTGTAGAGAGAGAAAAAAAATTAACTTAATGCAATTTTCTATAATGATATTGAAAATTCTAATTTGTTTAATTTTATATATTTTTTGTGTGTTTAAAGTTTGAAATTCATAAATTAAATAATTAAAAATAGGTTTCTTTAGATTATCATAAAAATATTTTGTGTTTTCATAATTTTTACTTAAACAGGCATATGCAAATCTTTCAAAATATATTTTTAAAATTCCTGTTGAAAGTCACGCACACTCACCATATCTCATGTAGGATCTAATTGAGAAAGCTTTTAATAATCTTAAACAGCAAAAAAAAAAAAATATTTTGGATATTCATAAAATATAAATCGAAGTGTTTTTTTAAAGTTTGCTTGAGTTACATATTTCAACAAAAATTAGCTAATCAACATTATTTCCAATATCTTATTTGATATAACTTGGGCATACTTGATATAAACTTGGTTGAGTACCAAACTGAGGTTGGCACAAGGCCAGTTTTACGTGCTCATTACATTCCTGATTTTTCTGAAGGTCTTGAAGAGCCTTACAACGTCATTACTGTTTCAGGCAATGAATGCATAAGTTCAGTCATTAAAAATACAATCTCATTCGATCGATTTGGGTGAATTAAAAAAAATAGGACGCATTATTTATGGGAACTCCTTCATATTTTATAGAATTGGTAATTTTACCGAACATATATGTGGTTTCAACCTAGAGAAGATTTCTATAAATGTAAAATTAAATAATCATACAATTCGTGAAAATGCCAATAGTAGTTAAATTCTTTAAAAAATGAATGGATTACGGTTATTAAACCAAACCTAAATTATACTAAATTGTAGGTGAACATGAATCGCTATATTTCATACCGTCATTAGGTTATGTTATCACCGAAAAAAAAAGCTCTCCATTATAATGGCCTTTAAAAGCGGTGGGCATCGTTTTTTTTTTTTTTTTCATTATGTATAAAATCATAAGAAAAATTTCCGAAAATTTTCCCAAGCGAAATTTTGGTTGCATTAATAAATTCGTTATTACAATCTTATTTCACAAACTGGTTGCTGATATTTTGGCTACTTTTGTCCCCAAATCTTATTAATTACAGTTTAGCTTTTATTTACTGAGACAATTTTCTCCGTCCTTAAGGATTCTTTTATTAAAGATTGTGTTGTTACTTCTATGTTCTTACAAAAATCAATATCTGCAATTTAAGAAAATAGTATGATGATCACGGGGGTTGTAGCATTCATTTGCCTATCGTGTTTCCTCTTCGACCCTAAGTGTCCGCCAGGGATTAAAATTAAGGGTTATATTGCCCTTCGAGCTCACACAATATTAATTAGTAGGGCTATGGCAATATAATTTTATCAAAAAACATGCTTGTCACATATTTAGTTATTAGGGTTGTATCAATAACATTTTTCAATTAAAGCATGTTGTCACAGCCCTACCAATAAGTACAGAATTAGAAGAAATATTACAATTACAAAATAGTCAAGTAATGACAAAAATATTATTTTATAAAAGCTTATTGTCATAGCCCTATTAATGAGTCATCAGTGTCGTGCTTAGCCACTTAGTGGTCACGACGCAGAACGTGCTTGCGGCCCCTTTACCCTAACCAGGCAAGTTGCACGCCCTCAACATACTAAAGCCTTCGAATATATATACATATAGAGAGATAGGCGGAAAAAGATATGGATTGATAGAGGTATATTTCAAGAGTGATAATGATTTTCTAATTAATTCTAACAATTATTTCGGTGAATTTTTGAATTACAAAACCTTTGCGACCCCTAGGGAGCTTGTAGTGCCCCCCAGCAATTGGGAGTGTCTTGGAATTTAAGCATGGCCTTGTGAGTTATTTTTTAAATAAAACATGTCACAGCCCTACTAATGAGTACATTGAAGAAATGGTAAAACCACAAAAAATTCAAGTAACGACAAAAATATTCTTTAATTAAAGCATATCACAGCCTTATAAGTTACTGAAAACTTGATATCGTTTTTGTTCTGAAATTATAGATTACAGTTTTTTTTAACGAAGGGATTGTATAGTAGGAGCAATCATATAGATTTTCAATTTTCACGATCTTACCTCGTTAATACTTTTAAATATCTACGAAATATTACGTATCTAATATCTATTATACATGTTAAGATTATATATGGGTTGCTTGCCAAAGGTTAATTTGATTGTTTGTCAGCTAATTCACTGTAAATTGAATTTAAGCCTTGCTTGTTATCTTCTTTTGACAACGTGTAAACTGGCCTTCATTAATGAATAGATTTGGCGCCACTTAAAGAGCGGTTATTAGAAAGTTAATCTGGATTGCATTTAAGCCATGTCTTAGATTTAATACTCTCTTTTTAAACTGTGCTGTTTCCAATGTCTCGTGGAAACTAGAGACAGGCATTTAAATCAAGTGTCAAGCATTGCTTAATTAATTTAGATATTAAATCTAATTAGACTCTTTTAGACATCTCCTATACTGAGACTATTCCAAGGCAAATTGACTCGCTTGTTTTAATGTTTACTTTGATTCTTTCTGATACAGAAGTGTGACTAAACAAGCAAACACACTTGGTATATGCAATAAATCGGGTTACACTGATTGCCACTTAACCAGAAACCTTTGCCTCCATTTTTTTTATTTGAAGCCCACTTTCGTTTTCTCTAGTTTTCTTTCTTTTTAACAGCATCAATCGCTCTTTAATTGACCTTTTCCCATTCTCCCTCTTTTTCTCAATAATATGATGATATTAGAGATCAATATGTTGACGGATCTTTGCTCGAATTTACAGTTTGAGTGCTCGATATCGGAGACAGAGCGTGTATAGTGACAACTAACAAGTAAAATTCCAACCAGAATGGTCTGATGATCGTGGAAGCCTAAAATTGACACCGGCGGCCACCGATTTCTGGTTCGGATTTTACATTTTGCTTGCTTGCATGTGCATGTATATATATATATATATATTTATATATTCGTGTGTGTGCACGCGTATTTGTGTGTATGTAAGAGTTAAAAACAAATTACCAAATAAGTTCAAATCCCAGCCAAAACAATTATATTAAACTTTAGCTTCCTCCGGCAGATTGGGCTCGTGAACTCGGGAAAGATTATCATCTAAGTGTAGGCTAACACTGAATGAAAAAAGTCCAGATATATAGAGCGCGCAAAAATGGTCTTGTGCCTAACTTGGGTTGGTGCTCGACTAAGTAAATATCATAACTTACCAAAATTCTACAATAAAATATGTGTCGTCTTTTACAACAAGTCGCGAGTACCGTCATATAGACCCCGTCAAATTTCAAAATATTGAAGTATCGGTGCAGAGGAACGAAAGCGAATGAGGTCGCACCAACATTCTGGTCCTAACATTATCCTGTAATAGAATCCAAAGCATTAAATAACCACTCGATTGCTATTCATATTATACATTAATATTGATATAATCAATCACGAATATCTTAGATATAAAGGCGTAGAAAATTTTTGTTACTGATATTTTTTGGGACGGCTATCATATATTAAATTTTTGTCAATGAATTTAATTTATTTTTTTTTTCTGATGTGTACAGGTTTAAAAGTTGATAATATTTATGAGGTTCAATATTTTAAAAAATGATTAAAATTAACCTTCTTCAAAATCAATATGCTAAAAATGATTAAAATTATCCTTCATCAAAACCAATATTTTAAAAATGATTAAAATTAACCTTTATCAAAACCAATATTTTAAAAATGATTAAAATTAACCTTCATCAAAACCAATATTTTAAAAATGATTAAAATTAACCTTCATCAAAACCAATATTTTAAAAATGATTAAAATTGACCTTCTTCAAAATCAATATGTTAAAAATGATTAAAATTAACCTTTTTCATTTTTAACATATTGATTATATGTTAAAAATGATTAAAATTAACCTTTCTTCAAAATCAATATATTAAAAATGATTAAATCTAGCCTTCTTTACTTTATGTGTATTTCCCCCTTTTTTTTGGTTAAGTCTAAGCTAAACTTAATTTTAACATTAACTATAGTTTGTTTTGCCCGCCTGTGAGTGCAATTTTCTAATTGTATATTTTATTTATCCTTTCATTGTAAAATCGGATGCCATATTTGATTACATTAAAACTTAAATACTTGCAAACGAAGGCTGTTGTCATTTGTTTGTAGACTTTAAATTCTTTCCATGTAAAATGTACACTAATGTAATCGCTCAATCCTGTTAATAAAATGTAAGCTGTTATTCTTTGGTTTCTTCGTTTTTTTTTATTGCTTTCTTTCTTTTTTTCTTTACACTTTGCTCTTCCTTAAGCATCTAATCAAATAAGTTTTCGTAATCCCTTATCAACTTTTCACTGTTCTATGCTGGATTTTGCAAGGAAAGTGTTTTTATTTATCTATCTATCTATCTATTCATTTAGTTTCTATTTTTCCTTTCCTGTGTGATAGAGACTTAAAAGAAGACAAATAAAGTTCTTATTTAAATTAAGACATCTCAGCAAATGCCACACGTTTTTTTTTGTTGTTCTTTTTGTCAATGAAAACCTTTGCACGTATCTTTTCTATTTGCATTGTGATCTGTTTTGTGCAAGAGAAACACAATTCAAACCATTTTATATGTTAAACAAGAGACACATTGGAAGTCGGAAGATTCTGATGAAAACAGATAATTACAAAACAAACATCATTATTGTCTTTATAAACACCAAACTTGGTTATATTTATTATTCAATAAACAAATCAATCAAACTATGAGTTTTTTTTTTGTATTATTAAAGGTGTGGCGATACCACAAGTCTCGAACGCAGTTTCCGATAGCCATCTTGGCTTCTTAGCCAATTATAGCTAGAAACTGAATTTAAATTATAAGACGCTGACCCGACCATAAAAAGATAAAGAAAACCGTTTTCTCTCTCTCTCATCATCGACGTCTTTTCTCGTGTACACACGTCTCCATCACCATTGCTAATTCTAGCATCGTGATGGAGGGCTTTCTCTTTATCTCCCATTTTAATATAAGCAACCACGAAGTCCCGGTTAACCAGCTAAACTGACTGACCGGAGCACCCTTTTCTCCTTACACCATGTCACATACCAACAAAGAAACTATTATCTTCACTTGCAAGTAAGATTTATATTAACAACAAACTTTCCTTCAAAATACACCTCTTACATACATTTCATTACTATCATTAATAAAAACACAAATTGAAATATAATAACAATACGTCGTGTTCGTCATTCTCTTAACCCTAATGTTATTGTACCATGCCTTCTGATACACCTTTTTTAGTACATTAACAACTTGCCACAAAAGGCTTTCATAATTTAGTTTTATTGAAAAGAAAAATACTCCTTGGCTATTTTGCAATTTCTTATAATTCAGTAGTTATTAGTAGGGCTGTGACAATATGAATTTTTTTAAGAAATATTCTTGTCACAGACTTAACAACTAGAGCTGTGACAAGAATATTCTTTAATAAAAGCCTACTTTCACAGCCCCAAAAACCAGGCTTTTTGCTTACTAAGTCTGGAAACCAATATTTTTTTATTCTCTTCTTTATTTATACAGATAGAAATCAATTTCGTTCAAAATAATACTCAGACTGATACCCTAGAAAAACATTGATATCAATTAAAAAAAAAAAAAAGAGCGCTGAGTCAAGAAAAATAAATAAGATATTTATCACACTTAAATTTGTATTCCAAGGAATGTTGATTTTTCCATCAACAAACATCATAAGAATCGCTTTTTATTACGTCATATTTTCTAGGAATAAAACCATTGATCAGCAAATATAATTAAGTTAGAAAAATTACACTTTGATCAACCGGACCGTTCATAAAGAGGCATTAAACATTTTTGGAGCTCTTGAACATGAAATTTGATAAAAAACGATTATAGGTTTTTTTTTGTTACGAAGGATTATAATCCAATTATATATTGTGAATCTATAAGGCTATAAATTATTCTTTATTAGATAATGAAGACTGGTGTGTGTTCATAAATTAAATAATTTATTTATTTTTATATACTCATTGTGTCGAGTCCTGAAAATTAAAGGCTAAAGTTAGTAACCCATATCGAGATCCGAACCCTAGACCCTTATATTCATGTATTATTTTATCTTAATTTTCTGATGCTTTGCCCTTATTCTAGTTTATTTTTTGCTCTCGATTATTAAAAAACTCCAAATGCAAATTAGAATTTCAATAGATAAATATGATAATTATTTCAAATACTTCGTTTGTTTGATTATCGTATAAAATCTAGTCGGAAATAAATTCTATGAAAAAAAAACAATATTTACAGGTAAGTTTCAATGTTTCAGTTTTTAATTCATATTAACCATTTTATGTCATTTATTTTTTTTTATTAATGTTCTTTTGTCCACACATTGTTTTCTGAATAACTTAATGTGCACTCTTTAATCCATAGCTGAGCGAGAAGTGGAGATTGGTACCATTCCCGTAGGTATTAGTCAAAATGTGAACAAACATGGAAGGATTAGGATTCGAACTTGTTTACTACGAGTCATAGTCTGGCTCCCTATGAACTATCCCATGTCAGCTTGGATCAAGGAGGTGGGAAAGTGCATTTAGACTATGTTTAAATTAGTATAGGATGAAAAAATTAAAAATTTTACTGGGAAAAAAATGTATTTTATTTTTGTAAAATACTTAACAAAAAGAAATTATTTTTAAAAGTATTTAATTTATTTATATTTATGATATACAACTTTTTCTTGAAATCTATACACATATATATAAAAAAAACTTTTCCTCACTTTTTTTCGTGCTAATCTGATTGTAATAAACAAATATGGAATGAATTAACAAAACTTTTCGTTCTACTATAGGCTAGAATTTCTTCTTTTAAAATATTTTCCCCAGTAGTTCATGTTCATTTTCTATTACAACCTAATTAGATAATACCATTAACTTAGTACATTTATTTACACGTTGTAAAACAATAATGAATTGGACTATTTTTCTTTTTCATTTATTTCAAAACAGTGAAATAATAAAACTATTTTGTAACATATAAAACTATTTCCAACTGTAATATAAGAAAAAACATTCATAGAATAATAGCAAAATGATTATTAGTTTTAATGTGATATATAGTTATAAACAAAATATGCGGTGAATTTGATTTTGGTGGAATACTCTTATATTGCATTATACAATTGATATATCTTTAGTAAGAAAATACATGACACACAGATAGGATTAAACACAAGGTTTTTTTTTGTGGGGTAGTACACATGTGACTATGGGGGTGTTCGACGTGGTCCAGTGGATAGATAATGAGACTTCGGAACCGTAGTACGTCGGTTCGAATCCTAGTTGTTCGAATTCTAGTTGTCATCTCAACTAATACCCTTGGGAAAGGTATGAATCTCCATCTTCCCTCCAGCTATTGATTAAACAGTGCAACATGTGTTATAAAGAAAAATGTGCATAAAAATAACGTTTATTATAAGTAATTATTCTTGACATTAAAATGACCTAAAACAGGTGTATATGCCATTAAACACAAAACACAAAAACATGTGAGTCTCTCGACATCTCTTATTATTTCCCGACTCACTCAACTGAGAGCGTGTATTTATACACACTCCTTTTATTCTAAGAAAGATGTGTTGGGTTATTCAATTACATCAACAATGAATTGTACCTTTCAAAGTGAGATAAAATATATTAATACTTATTTCCTTTACCGCATAGTTGTCCTCGTTTATTTTACTTAACATTGCTTTGCTATTGTCTCCTAATTTGACCGGGAAAGAAACTGTTTCTATATCTAAATATCTTAATCCAAACATTAGTGGCTTTTTTCTCCCCCCCAGGAAGAAATCAAGTGATTTCGGGCTCATTTATCATATTCCATACTTGACCTGGCCATAATCAGTGGACTCTACGAAGGTTGTCTTTGTTTGCCAAACCACCTTACAAATAAAGAATAGTCATATTTTTCGGAATGGATGATATCTGGTGTTGACCTTTGGAGATCAAATCACCATTTCAAATAAAATGAAAATTAAAAAAAGAATATCTATTCATATTAAACTAACGCGGTTCGATAGACAACAACTACGCAAGGCAGTGATTACTGAGGATTCGGTAACGAGAGACCCAGCATCCCTAACTGTGGTTACGGTTAAAAGAAACACCTGAAGAAGGCCTGAGGGAGACTAGGCCGA